>BMAV01005139.1:30259-49455 GCA_019973955.1 Trichonephila inaurata madagascariensis
ACAAAGAATGAAAGCTTCATTAATAAAAGAATGCATTTTAAAATCTTACATCTTAAAAGACCTAAGTTCTAAAAAATTAAATTCATAATTTTTTTTAAAAAAAAAGTTTAGAAAAGAAGAAAATACATAAGAAACTAATTTTAGAAAATAATTTTATTTTTCTTCCAACTGCTACATATTCACAAAAGCAACATCTATTTTGTGTGATCCATTTAACAGATTATTAATATGCTTAGCTATTTAATTCATATTTTATGGTATAAATTTTTGGAAAAAAAATTGAAGCAATTTAGGACAAGAAACTTATTACATTACATCTAGATAGCAATTTAGGACAAGAAACTTATTACATTACATCTAGATAACCGTTTTAAATTTTATACAGAAAAATGATAAAAGTTACGTTTTTTCAATATATCAACACATTACATTAAACAAGGTTTTACTTTGAAACTTAATTTATACATGACACTCATGTATTCAACTCTGTATATCAAAAATCATAACTTAATTTTCGTAAGAGAAAAAAACATTTGAATTTTCACCGTAATATACAATTTTGCAAAAATAAATGTAATTTAATCTCAAAATATACTTCAAAACATACAAAACCCCAGAAAGTTTTAAAAAGTCACGTTTATCAAATAAATAAAAAATCTGTAAAATAAAATGAAGTAAAAAAAATTAAATTGCATTTTCTTCAATTTAATTAATACTGCAAAATGTTGAATTCATTCTGAAAATTTTTTATGAAAACTGGACAATTTTCAGAATGTTCCAAGCTAAACGAAAGAAAATTCTAAAATCACAAACACAAAAAATTTTATAACAAAATGCAATAGACTATTGCGTATTCTATGCAATGTGGTAATTATTTTCTTTTATTGCATGAAGCAGACAAAGATTTGTTCAAAAATTTAAAATGCATGGTCATAAATGAAGATACTTTGAGCCAAGAAAAATTAGTCACAACAGTAATAAAACAATTTTTTAATCAGAGACACCAACACTTGTTTTAAAAATCTAATTTCAATTTCAAAAATTTATTGTCTTAAGTACTTAGTAAAAAAAAATGCAGATTAAAAACAAATAATGCAACTGCAAATTTTAGTACATCTATGTGCAAGTATTACAGAATTAACCAGAAACAAACAAAAGTTCACAAAAGAAAATGTTTAAAAGAACAATAACATAATATATTTTACAATAATTTTAAAATGTGAACAGTGTGATAAAAATTACACATTAAATAAATCTATCTTAAGTACAAAAAGTAAAACAACATTAAATAAAAATGATTTTAAGGAAACAAATAATTCATACTGCAAAAGGAAAACTGATATTTATTAATACCAATTTTATTAACATATATTTCCAAGACAAATACAGATAAATGTTAACATAAAAATGTAAATGTTTTTTCTGCCATTTTCTAAGGAAATATGCTAATCAGTTTTAGTTTTCTTTTAAACTGCTCTTATAATAACCATTTTACAATTAAAAATGACAAGTCTGAAAATTATCCATATCTCCAGGTTTAAAAATTTGTTTTCTTCCTTCCCAAAAGAATTAAATGCCAGAACCTTTGTTTTCACATAACAATGCACTGCATCTTCAATTGGGTTTTATGTATGATTAAATAACAAAACATCTTTTTGTGTCAGAAAACACTAATACTTTGTCATAACATGTACATTTAAAATAAATGTTGTGAAAAGTTATGAAAACCATATTAAAGTTTAACATGCGTAAACATATAAAATTGAAGAAAAACAAAACTGTATCAGTCTCCCGTTGATAGTACTGTGTTAATATGTGCAATATATTATAGCAAAAAAAAATGAAGACAGTACATAGCTTCCAACTTATGTACAAGACTCCAAAAACAGTAAAATTATTTCATTTAGAACATAACATTTTTCCCAGATTCATTTGGCTTTGCGACGTTTAGTCTTTGGTGATTTTGTATGTTTTCTCCGTTTTGTAGAAGCATCATTAGTAGTAGACTGATTGGATGACAAATCTGAGGTTGTTATAGAAGCTTCTTTTAATATGTCTAGTAAAGGTTCTGATTGATAATCAAAGCCAGTAGATGATGATTCAGCATCCTGATTGAAGGTTTCAAAGAGTGGAGTGTTCACTATATCCATATCAACTTCTAGCATGTTTGGTGTGAATTGAACTATTTCATTTCCTAAGAATAAAAGCACTTACATTTCAAAATGAGTTTAAAATACTGAAGTATTAAAAAATAAAGTTTGAAAAATACAATTCTTTACTTTTTTTAAAATATACTAATCTTGTATGTTAAGATATGGCTTAGTAAGAATAAAGAATGTTAAAAATTTTATATCATTTAAAAATATACGATTTTGTTATTATAATAAATCAATCCAGTTTTGCCAAAACCCCTTTATGAAAAATATTTTCAGTGTTAAGACATTTTAAAAATTTCTTTATGACTAATGAATATTTTTAGAGATCAACAAAAGCCAATAGATTTTTGTTATTTCAATTGATTAAAAATTCATGATATTTAGAAAACATGAAAATGGTAATAGTAAAGTAATGGAGTTCTTATGCAAAAAGAGGAAGGGGGCATGAACAGTAACAATTATATACTCCTAAACATCAGAACAGTTTATACTTAAGCGACCTCAAACTTTAAAAAAAATAGAAAGAAAAGAGAAACATAACCAATATCAGAATTTTATACCACTCTTTTTCCTTATAAAATGTTGAGTTTATCTTTTATATTTTAAAAATCTATTACTAATACTAATGATAATTTTTGAGCCATCATGTAAGAATTTTATTTAAAAAACAGTAATTCTTTTTTTAAGCAATTACACTTTCATTAATAATGATGGAAAAAATTTACTATATTCAGAATTCTGTATCAGCATCAAAATCTTAAATGAATAATTTTTCAGAAATTTTAATGGGGAAGGAAATGTATACACAGTTTTTATTTAGGAAAGGAACTACTTTGTAACTAAAATAGAATTCAATAAATTGATGGAATTATTTATGAACTATCTCGTATATTTAATTCAGACTTACCAATGATGTCATTAGGTTCAGTTTTTATTCCAAGATCATCCTAAGAAAAAAAATTACAAAGCTATAACAAATGTATTATTTGTCAGGTAAACTCAAATTCTGCAAATAATGTCATTTTTCATAGTGAATTTATATACATAAATATTAAAATCAACATTAAATTCAAAATGAATCTAACTTTATTGAGAATTCTTATTAATTATTTTAAACAATACATTTAGTCAATTCAAAACCACCAGAAAAATGTTTCTTTAAAACTTCAAATTTCTTCAAAGAATTATATTACTTTAAAAAAAATGCTCCAAATATTTTTCACTTATTTATTCTTGGGAAATAAATTTCCATTCATTCAGATGCATATAAATAGAAATTAAAAAATTTCAGAGATTCTAGGTCAATACGTTTAATAAACAAGAAACAACTCAAATTGATCACTAAAACATATTTCACTCTAAGGATTATTAAAACAATTATTTATGTTCAAGTTAAAATTGAATTTATGATGAGGAAAAAAATTAAACATAGTAACTATTAAGATTTGAGAAAAGTGGCAAGACTATAATATGTATCTCTATATATATATATTTAAAAATTTAAAGGAGAAAAAAAATAATTAAATAAAAAAATATCCAACACATATTACAATTAATAAGTAGCAGATAATTCTCACAAAATGTTCAATTTTTAAAACAGAATTGTTTTCTTTAAAAACAAAATACTCGCGTTTCATATTTTAGTTTTAATGTACAAATATGAATGAAGAATAATAGCAGCCAAAATTCATACATTCCACAGATGTCTTTTATTCATATAATCACTCAAATGATCAAAAAGATCTTCAGACAAATGATAATATTTTGAAAATATATAACTTTAACAACTGAGGATTATCTGTCAACAAATAAATTAAGTAATCAGGTAAATTAGAGTTTTATGAATTATACTGAATTAGAAAAAAATATGGAAGAAAATTTTATGGCAAAACGATATCTATAACTCTACTGTATAATTTTACTAGTTACTTAAAAATTAGTTTAAAAAAAAAGGGAATTTCTAAACAGAGGTGCTAAATATTTTACAATACAAAACTATCAACAATAAAAATTTCATCAGAAAATAAAAAGTCCAAGTTTTACAACTAAGAGTAATATGTATCATTATAACTATTGTGATCATTTCTTACAGCCTTTATAATCTGTGATAAAAATCCACTCATAACACTATATAACTCTATTGGTCTTTAAAAATCTAGAACATACAATAATTCAAAATTAAGAAATTGTCATTTGTTACATAAATAATGTCTTCCAGGCAAATATTCCTTAACTGTCGTTTTCCACTTTGAAAATGACATGTGAACATCTCAAAAATGGTTATTAGAAATTAGAAATGGTAATTAAAATTGATTAGTTTTTAAGAAAAGTTTAACAGCATTATCTACAAAAAGTTCACAATTTTAGTACTTTCATACAGGCCCTGCTACTAATGCTTCAAGTTAAATTCAGGTTAAAATCTCACACAATACTGTGGAACATCTAAAGATTATAGTGTAGGCAACAAAATATTTTTTACAGTAATTGCACTGCAAAAATTCATACAAAAGGATATGATCATTTTCAAAAAATACACTATGTCATAATTTAAGAATAGATAAATACTAAAATATGAAAATACAAAGGAAAATTAATAATAAATGTCTGGATTAGGAGTTTAGATAGAATACACAATTTATATCACAATCCATATTCTGAAATACTATTTATGGCCTTTTTAAAAAATGTTTCAAAATAAAAGTAGTACTTACATTTAAATTATTTGAAAGAGCATCATAGTTAACAAGTTCATCGGTACTGAAAAGCTGTTTGAAAAATAAAATTTTATGTGGTATAAATATCAAATAAATTTATTCCATACAAACAATTTTATTGGTTGTTTCATTAACACAAAGTCAAAAGAGAAGAAAAAAAAAATCAATACAAAGATTGCAAACATTAATTATTTTTTTTTTATAAGAAACTAAAATTGTATACAAATGTTTAATTGCTTAAAAGTCACAGAATAATTCATGTTATAAGTATGAAAAAGATTTTAGCACAGAAAAACAAAGCTTTAATTCAAAATAGAATCATTAAAATTATTTCTCTAATTCATTTATTAGTAACATGAGAATCCCCTCAACCATCAATACTTATTTTCAGATGCTTCAAAAACAAAAAAAGATATTTTAAAGCAAAAGATCTGAAACACCAAATAAATACTTTCATTTAGTAACATATTTCAAGCAAAGATACAATTCATATCACATTTAAAAACTTTCAGCATACCTAATTAAAAACTACCTTCACTAAATTTATACAAATAAATATTCCATGAATGCATCATTTAACATCAAATAACTATAAAATTCAGGAACAAAAACTATGGATAGATGAGTTATTTAATTGGTGTTCCATATGGTTCTACCTGAGAATCAAGAGTCCAAGTATTCCATAAGCCACATACCCCTAGAAGATTTTGGACATCAATATTCCAGGGATTAGATGCCAATTGATCTTGAGCAAGATTTAATTTTTCATCCACAGACAGCAAATGGTTTGAAAGAGCATTTCTGAAATAAAATTTTATTTTAGAAAAATATATATATGTGTGTGTGTGTTTTATTTATTAAATAAATTGAAAACAAAATACAATGATATCTACCAAAATTATATAATATTGTTCTACAAAAAAATTTTTTAAAAAATGACAAAACTTTATGTAACTACTAGAAAACATATTCAAATTTATAATATTTTACATGGAATCAAACAAAATTTTTAAAAAATTGCTACCAACTAAAAGTGTTGCATAAAAATTTAATTACAAAAATTAGTAAGATAATGTGCAAACTGTAAATTTCATTCTAGATTAGTTTTTTAAATATTTTTTAAGAATCTAAAATGTTATCCATATACAGATCCATGTTTCAAAACTTTAATTTTCATTAGAACTAAAACTCACTTTTTTAGTCAAGAAAACTAGAAAAGAAAATCTAAATAATTCACATACTAAAAAACTATATTTTTATAGTCTTACTTCACCAAGTTTGTAGATGAATCCGTTGTAGCTAATTGATACTTATGTTCATTACGAGCAATATCCTTGGTCGATAAAGATTTCTCTGTTTCTCTGCTCTTTGCAAGTTCAACTTTTTTCTTGGTTTCATTAGAAGCAACATACACCTCATCATCACTAGTAATAATTTTAGGAGTTTGCAGTGATTCTGACAACAGATTATCCACAAAGTCGTTTTTTGAAAGCGATAATGATAAATTCTCCGAATTACTTTCATTTGAGGTACAAGGTTGCAATTCACTAAAAGCTGCAATGTCAGATGCGTTTAAAAATTCTGAACCAGTCAAAACATTATCACTTGAATTGTCAACTGAACTTGAGGCTTTGTTACAGACTGATTCGTTTTCTGGGATTGAAATAACATTGCTAAGCTTAGAGATTGGAATAATGTCATTAATAGAACTGCCTTCTGGAATAGAAATGACATTTCCAATATTACTATCTTCAGGTATTGAGATGACATTGCATACTGAACCATCGTCAGGTATCGATATGACATTTGAAACTTCAGTATTTCCTTGTTCTGCGATATATTCTAAGGGAATACCCAATATTGATTCAGTTGCATCAGAATCTTCTTTATTAGCTGTTGATGTCCTGTAAAATTTCATTATTCATGAGATTTGCAGCATTATAAAGTAAAATAAGAGATAATGAAAAAAATTAAAGTAAAAACAAAAAGAACATAAAATGATAAAAATCAATGCCTAAAAATTTAAGAAATGTGAAAAATAATAAGACAAGGACAATTAACACAAACATAATCACTAAAAGTGGTTAAAAAATAAATACTTAAATTCTACACTTCAGATACATATATATCAAGGATTTTTTTCAAAATAAAATACTTTTCCGGTTTCTTTGTACAATTATTACAAACACACACAAATGCTAATCACAATACAATTTACATAAAAGTAAAAAATAGAGTTTACAATTTTCACAGAAATCAATTAAAAATAAAATACCCATTTTGTAGAGCTTCGAGAATTCCAAATGACTCCATTGGCACTGCTAAATTGCTAGAGCTATTTAAAGTGGAAACTATAGGAGCTTTTGTCTTTGTACTCGTTCCTGCTTCTTTATTAGCTGGAGAATCAGCAACCGTAATCACAGTAGGAGATTTCACAACAGAAATAGAGGGTGAATTAGCATCTTCATGGTCACAATCTGTAACTTCATGAATTACAGGACCAAGAGGACTGACCATTTGTTCTGGAACCTATACATAAACAATTTTTTTTACATTTTCTTATGCCTTCAACAACATTTTCAATAATTTCGTTTTATTAGTAAATAGAAATTATTAAACCTATTTAGCATTTTGACAATTTTGATTCATAAAAAAACCCCTAAAAACATGAAAGAATTACGAAATATCAGCTGTAAAAAGATATTGTATTCTTCAAACACAAGAAATTTAAGGGGGAAGAAAACAAAGTTTTTTTTCCTCTAATCGTCAGAATGAAGAATGGTTGTTTTTAGTATTCACATCCAACCAATACAACTTGGTTATAGGATCTCACAATCCTATATCATAATCAGAATAGAAAAATTTTATTTTAAGGAACAGGTCAAGTAAGATGCAATAATTTATAGTTTCTCTCAATGCCATATGAAAATCAATTTATTATCAGGTGTCCATAAAATTAACAGCCTTATCACTCATCAACCACAGCCTATGATAGAATAAATCATGTACATATAGCTTTTAATTTTTATTCAGTTAAAATCATGCTACGTTTTATTCGTAGTATGTGATAGTGGTGATAATATCAAAAACTACAAAAACAAGACAAACAAAGATTAGGAGTGAAAAAAATATTCTGAATTAATTTCATATATTACCATATGTTCATTTAATATACTGATACTAAAAGATTGGTCCAAGTGATTAGTCATACCTTGGCTATTACCACCAGGAAAGTTATGTTTTGGCACCTTTATCATAAAATAAATTTTACACTGATTTTTTTAATTAAATATCTGGTTATCATGACTCCAAATTGTTATGTCACAACTTTCTACTTAAACCTGAAGTGAGATAACAATGCAAAAAAAGGGGCAAAAAAGTTTGAAATATACGCTTCAATTTCATGTATTCATAATGAGACAGATAAAAGCCTTCAATAATTTATTTTAAACATCTGTAATTTTAAACGACATGAAAAGTCAAAAAATTATTTTAATTTAAAAATTTAAGGTGCTATCCTATCTAGAAAAACAGCACATTTTCAGTCAAAATATAAATTTTTGAAATTTAACATTGAATTAAAATATTTCTTAGCTTCCTGAATCCTTTTGGATTTTGTCTTTTTATGATAAAAAAAAAAAAACTTTAGATATAGATATTTGAAATTAACTGGATAGTAAGTTTCTGAAAATGGAGTTCTTCTGCAGATGGAAATAGCTTTTTGAATACAAAATAAACCTTTACAAAAATTCTACATTTTATATATAATTTTTAAGCGATCAATTAAACCTTCTAAATTTATTTATTAGGTTTCAGTACATAAAATAAATCTGAAAATAAAAGTTCAAGTCAAGCCTCTGATCCACATGATTGTAGCCAATCTATGATGCAAGCCTATATTGGCAATATACAGTCAACTCAACAAAATATAACTGCTCTCTTGTTCCATTGTGTATCTAATTCAAAGCAACAAATACTTGAAAAATTTTCTGTTGTTGTTACTTATGCCACCCGGTCGTCAGTAACATCAGATCAAGCCCCATAAGATTCATCATGGCTAGGGGCTAGATGTATGCCTGTCGTTAGCCATAGCTTTGAGCACCATACAGACAACAGCACGATTTTGTTCAGTTTCAATCCAATTTTGAGGGAGAACACCCTGGGGGTGGTCAGAGGCTTCTCTCTCCCTTCCACTAACCTCTCAAGAGGACCTGCGTCTCGATGGCTATTCGAGTATCCCATGCTGCGAAAGTACTATATATTTACAAACATCCATGCCTTCTCTGGGATTCAAGCACAGGCCCATCAGCACAGCAGTCAGCCTCACTAACCACTATACCAGATGGGCAACCAGAAAATTTTCTAATGACAAAGACAGCTGATGTTATTAGAAAAGAAGCTCCGGTGAACCTCTCTTAAGCTCTGGTGAGACACCCAGCAAAGAAAAATATATTGGACTACCTCATGAAATATTATAAAGGTAGTTAAACTTGCATATTTAAAACTTTGCTCAAAAGAATAATAAAGTGAATGTATGGCAAAACATAAAATTTCAATGAGAGCTTCAATGAAATCATTTTGCAAAGAGTTTCAAAAGAGATATTTAAGGCTTTAAAAAGGTTTAAGGTTTTTTGGGGGGTGTAAGCGGGGTCAATGATATAGCGATTCAATTTAAAAACCTAGAAATTTTAATGAAAAAAGGATACAAAAGTTTGGATCACAATCTAGTTTTTGCATTTTCTCAAAATTTTCATCAACTTACCCTTCTAAAATGCCCCATAAATCAGAAACTTATCAAAGAAATTACATTAAATATTGTACAAATACTTAAATGAGTTCAAATCAATGAATGTCTTTCTACTTGTTTTATAATCTACCCACATTTTTTTTTAAATTGATGATTAAATGTGCAAACTGTGAGTTTTGTTTTTTTGTTTCTTTTTCTTAAGTAGTCTGGTTTTACAATACTTTGGATGTAATGACAGTTTTATTAAAGTCAATAACTAAAAGAGATTTATATATATATATATATATATATATATAATTTTAGCAAAAAAAAGTTATTAAAATTGGGATATAATTTAAATTTTTAGATGCATTCAGTCCCATAATCTGTTCTTGAAGTCATTGAAAAAAAAAGCCTCGGGTGCTAGGACAGCACCTTAACTATTCTTCAATTTACAACCTTTAAATTCAAAGCATTTTCATTTATTTCAAAGTAAAGTTCAATGATAGTTTAATTTAATTCACAAATGTAAACGCAAGATAATGACTATATGTATACTTTATACGTACAATAATGCAATCAGAATTCTTATTTCTCAACACATCAATAGTTCTGGAAACTTGAGATGAGGTTGGTTTTGAACTAGGACTATCATGCAACATTCGAGTGATTTTTCTTTGCACTCCAACACCCAAATTTTGATTTCCGCTTCTCTGTACAATTGACACCAAAAATTGAATTACCTATTTAAAATAACAGAAACATTGCATTAATTGAATGTATAAAAATCAAAAATTAATTCATTTTTTAGAATGTTTTTACAATTCATAACCACAACTTTCATTTACCCACACTTTTAAACAATATGTGTAAATAGAAAGTTTACGCTGTTTATTTTTATTAAAAAATATACAAATGAAAATAAATTTAAACTTCATACTAAAGCATGTGTGTTAAATGATTTAGCCATTTAAAAATAACGGCTACCTTATTTAGAATACAAAATATTATAGAAAAAAATATTTATAAAATAAAAACAAATTGGTTTATTCTAGAGAGAGTGCATCATAATATAAAAAAAACTCAAAATTCCAAGTCAACTTAAGGCACAAAAAGTTAACTATTCAATGAAATAATATTTTTTCTTTGATTAATAAGAATAAAAACATATTAAAATTAAAGTTTTCCCAGAACTAAAAAAGTTGATAATTTAAGCAAGAAACAAAAGTATATTTCACAATCTTGATTATAACACTCATGCTTTAACTTTTAAGAATAGACGTGTAAGAAAATAAATTTGTTTCTCAATATTTAAAGCAATTGTTTTTAATCTCGTTCATAAAGTTTATGTGAACAAAACACACATTGGTATTCTAATCCTATATTTAAATAAAAAATACCAGGAATAATACAGGGTGTGTCAAGATGATTAGAAATAGAAACCAAATGGTTCAAAATGTGTTAAAAGTAAATTGCATTAAAGATATTTAAATGCATATTTTAAAGCAATTATGCTTAACATTCAACAAGCAAGGTAGAGAGAAAAGACTTGCATAAATTAATTTGATTAAAACAGTTTTTGGTAGCAATGTTAAGTGTTTTCACAACTCACATATTTAAAATTAAAAATCAATTATTTAAATCAAGCCCTGATGCCTACATATAAAATTAAACAAATTTGTTGGAATTTGACACAAAATTTTTAAAAGAAAATGTGCTAAAAGTGTACATGTAGATAAAATTTACATTATTTTATCAAACAAATTTTGTTACTATTATTCATTTAGTTGGTTAATAATACTGTTTGCATTTAGTCCCTCACATAACTTAAAGAGTTATCTATTAAATCAGATTGAAACTCTATCATATGCAATTCTTTTTTAAAACAATTAAATTACAGATTATCATAAGCAGTCATAAAATTTACCATTTAAAATTTTTAAAAACAAATTATGCACAGAAATTTAGGCATTATTAAATTTTTCATCTATGATAAACAAAGTCAAAAATTTCAAGCAGAAACAATGACTTTAAAAATTCTAAACAAAAAGTTTTAAGCATAGTATAGTTCTAATAAAATAGAGCAAACTTTTAATCAATCCTTTTATATAAAATTTAAAATTTTTATTGATCATAACACATTTTAAAATCTTTACAAATTAGTAAAATTTACCTAGTTGTCACAATTTAATCAAGCATTTTATACAGATCTTTTTACACATAACTTTTAGGGCAAAAACAAAACCACTAAAGTTATCCCATGACATGATTAAGAAAATGCCTTAAAATATGGAAACCTAAAATGCAGTATTTTTTATCATAATGTAAATAAAATTAAACATACAATATTTAATGGCCTTAATGTAAAATTGACACTGATATTAACTATTATCTCAATAAGCAGAAAGGAGTGTCAAAATTAGCCTGCAACACAGAAAGGTTTTTATTGCATCCTTCATTTTGACTCATCCTGTGCCTTCAAACTTTAAACATTAATTTTATCCTGCATGAAAAGTAAGGTATCTTTTTTAACCCCCTTTTTACCCTACAGCTATAAGAATCTAAATAGACAAAACTATCAGAAATTCCAAATGATGCCAGTAATACAATCTCTGCTACACCCATGACAAGCGCATTCTGGATAAGATCTGAAAAAACATAAGCAGCATAAACACATTAGCAAATGTTAAAAAGATTAAAAATTTTCCTGAAATTATAAAAATTTAAGGAAAAAACTATAATTTAGAAATAAATTTGAACATATTTTAGAAAAACAAAATTTGAAAATTACAACAAATTTGATGTTTATAAACTAGAACTACTAGGTGATGTCAAAAAAAATGTTAAAAGTTATTAAGAGATATTAACAAAACTTTAAATGAAAATAAAACAATTTTTTTACGTAATAAATTGAGAGACAAACATATTTAAAGCCCCATGTAATATTTTTATAACCTGTTTTCCAAATTTACCTCAAAATTTATCTGTAAATGCTGTAGAACTACTTTCATTTGTAAATATTTTTGCTAAAATAAGATAGTTCAAATTTTATGTAAAATCTGTCAAAAATTCTACCTTACAGTTTACAAGCTGTCAAGCACACTAAAATATAATAAAATATGTATTTTGAACTTTTTTTTAAGATAAATATTGCTGCAAAACAGCAAAAGTAGAAAACTATATAAGAAAGCAGTCACTTTAAAGATTTCTACCTTTTGAATTATTTGTTCTTGTGCTTTATGTTTCTGTCGCATAGATGTCAATTCTCTCCATAATAGTTCATTTTCTTGTTTCATTTTTAAAAGCATGCTGTCCATATTCTCCTGTTTTTCTCGAATAGAAGTTAAATCAAATAAAATGTCCTTTGCATTGGACTTCACAGGTGGCTCAGGTATCTTTGGATTTGAAATCTGTACATAAGGAAATGTAATTGAAATATAAATATATTCAATACAACAGTATTTATTACATATTAATGAAGAAAACTTTATTATATGAAGAGAATATACAAACATATACAAATAACTCTTCAAATTTAATCAATTTCATTATGGAATATGAATTTGAATCAAATTCATACCATAATTTATTCACAATCAATGATTTATCTTTTTTTAAGCCTTAAAATAATATAATCCCATTCTGACTGCATAATATGGAAATACTTTTAGTGATGCTAAAGGAACTTACTACTGCTATGCATTACAAATTTACGCATGGGTGTATGTTCAGTTTACTCAGTTTTCTAAAAATATTTCTCAGTTTCGATAGTGTCATGTTGCAAGAAATTTAGTTTTAAGCATTTTGAACATTTGTAATTTCTGCGCAACACTTTAAAATGTATTGCTAACAATTTTTCTACATGTTCTATGTTATTATTAGGTAAAATTCTATCGTGATTAAATATTTTCAGAAGGGAGAGGGAACGAGATTAAGAAATTTATTTTAATACAATATTTACCAAAATATTTAAATGTAAATCTAAATACAATGAACTCTGTATATTTTTGGAGTGGGAACAAATCTAAATAAACAACAGCTGAATCTCTGTACATTGACCATCCAAAGGATTGAAAATAGTCAACATACAAAGACATCTGATATGAGGAATTGAGCTTATTGTACACATTCATAAAAATTCTTTACTTTCTTCTATAACTTTATAAAATATATGAAATCAATCATGAAGTGCTAAAATCATTAAAAATATAATTCTAAATGAGTATATTTTTTCTCCAACCATTCTTTCTGAAAAAAAAATGTATCATTTTTGTTTCTACATTTATATTATTAAAGATAACAGAAACGTTATCACAACTCTGACTATAAAATTTTAATGCATAAAAATTTTCTAGTATTAAATAAAGATAAAATCCTATTTTGGTGCACCCCTTGGTAATGATTTTATAATCCTGCCAATATAACGCTAAAGAGTGATTTTCAAATATGAAGCCATTGCAACTGTAAAAAGACATTGTTGTTGTATAAGGAAAAACATGAAATAAAAGTCGAATTACACACACACACAAAATCATTGACTTTATAAGATCATGAAAATTTTCTACTTTTTAACAACAATCCCAGTTAAGCTTTTAAAAGACAGAAATGGATTTTTTTACCATTGTGAAAGCTATTGCAAACATAATAGATCATTCCACCCTTTTTTATGATAATTTCAGCTCAGAGTTAAAAAAAACAACAGAAGGGAGGGGGAGACGAAATCTTTATGCAGAACAACATACAGCTCTTCACCTTTTCTACTTAAAATTTCTTTCAGTTTAATGTAAAAAAAGAATGAAATAGACATTAAACCATTAGTCCAAACTAAAAGGGGTATGAATAAATTTCACTGTTATATAATAATAGTTACCAAAAATTATGGCTGTCACTTTTTGCATTAAATAATTTTTTTTTTTTTCCCTCCAAGGGGTAGGTATACCAAAATGGGACCCAACTCAAATGACTTAACCGCATCTTACATAAATGACATTTTAATTACCTTTGAATTTTATGTACATGAATATATATAAGAATAATTTTTCTTTTCTTTTTTTGAAAGAATAAAACACTGCTTTAAAGAAATGATATAACTAGATATAAGGATTACAGTCTCCAAAGCTGATTTTCCTAGAAACACAAGAAAGTATTGAAATTAACTTTACTAAGACACTGATAAACTACCAAAGCAGAAATTAGTAATCAGGTATAAGTAAGGTATCAGTAATCAAGTATTCACAAATATTTTCTTTGCCCTCATTTTTAAAATATAATGAATAAAAAGATATCTCACTACGATTGTGACTAAAATTATCACTAAGCACATTGAATGTTCTTATAAGCCCATTATTCAAATGTTTTATATAAAATAAAATTTGTAACCATAAATGACATGCAAATGCACTATATAGAAGACACTTTCAATAACAAATACACAAAATGAAAATTTCAAGTTTGAAAATGTAATCAAAATAAAATATAATAGAAAGTAAACTGCACAACTAAGAAAAAAATTAACTTAATTTGTATTTTTAACTTAATTTTTAATATAAGATTTTAAATTTAATTACTTTTCTTTTAATCAATTCCAGAAGTTCACCTCTGTCTTTTATAAAAAAACCATGCTGGAATTCCATTTCAGAATTCTCATTTCGCAATCCAGATTTTTCATAATTCATGACTTTTTTAAATCCATCTGAAGTAAAATTTTAAAAAATTATATCAAATAAAATTAAAATTTTCAAATATAATTCAAACTGAGACTGTTGTATAATAACAGTAAGAAATATTTTTATTAAATATATAGCAATTAATCACAAATTTTAAACAACATAACTTAGAAAATATGTAAATGTAGTCAAAAAGGAAATTTTACAATACACATATATAGACAAAAAATTAAATAAAATTAGTCCAATAAGACTTAA
The DNA here is from genome assembly GCA_019973955.1 of Trichonephila inaurata madagascariensis. Taxonomy (NCBI): domain Eukaryota; kingdom Metazoa; phylum Arthropoda; class Arachnida; order Araneae; family Nephilidae; genus Trichonephila; species Trichonephila inaurata. The sequence goes on from BMAV01005139.1 coordinate 45,780, forward strand.
GATTCTATTTACTAAGGAATTTAAATAACAAAAGTTGCATTACTAAGTTTACTTTTACATAGTAGAATAATAAAAAATAATTTTTAATAAATTGTTCTTCAAACTTAAAAGAAAAATCAGAATTCATGTTTATAGGTAAAGAGAAAAAAATCTTTCAAATGTTTTTTTCTTGTAAAAAAACATACAGAAAATAAATTATTTTTTTAATAGAAAATTAGGTTGGTCAGAGTGAAGTAGAGGAGGATGTAGGTTGGCAATTTCTTTAGCAATTCTTCTAAAATAGGTTGCCAAACTATTTATATGAATGTATCAAAAGTCGGCAAAATTGTTGAAACAGCCACTGGTCTGCAAAATTTTGAAAAATCGCCAATTTGGCGCGTTTTTGCAAGTTGTGTTTTGGAGTAGCAACCCTACGATTTGTGGCAATTTTTACCCTTTATCGATTTGGCGAGATAGGTGGCCGTTACAACAATTCAACCCAAAGGTCCTCTAAAATTAGCAATATTTCAAAACCAAAAACTTTTTAATAATGTGAAGTATAAATTTTAAAGTGATGAAATAAAAATTATTAAGCTAAAAAATAAATTCACTTTTATATATAGAATTTATTTTTTATTTATTCTGAAGGAGGATAAACTTCTGTAAGAACAGCAAGAAAGATGCAACTTCATTCAAATTGCTAGTTCTATACAACTTTTTGATGTGTTAATTCTGAAAGGTTAAAATAAAATTACTTCACACATCTACACACTCCTTTAAGGATTTGTTAATAGTTCTACAAACTTCCAAAAAAGTCAATGAGTTCCAGTATCCAGATCTTTGAAAAGACACTATAATGTCTAAACTATGCACTAAATTATAATCATAATCCTACTTTAAACTCACTCATTTTTCTGTTGTTGAATTCAAGGAGAATTTAGTTTTCCTTAACATGAAAAATGCATCTATCAGTCTCTTAACTCTGCCAAACATTTCAAGTTCTATTCATTCTTTTACCTTTATATTTGCAGAGCTGTGTGAACATTGAAAGAGATCCCTGATCAAATCATGATTCCATCACCACTCTATATCTTTCAACAATTCTGGATTGATTGTATCTGGTGCACTGTTCTCTCTAGATCAGCAGATGTCCTGAATCACTCTCCTGAGTGAACCTGAGCTTGTCAGAAAAGTACAGAAGACTATTGCTGTCTGGTCCAAAAAATGTGGTTTTTTGCTAAACTTAAACTGACACACATCTCTGTGGTCAGTTCAGGGAGATAATCATAACTGGTCATCTTGCATAGAGAGCTAGCTGCACAATGTGAATGTGTTTTCTTGTCAGTGTGCAGTACCTAATGCAACAAAATGATCTGAAATAAACTGAGGTACAGGAGTGTTTCTCCTTTGAGCAGAAAAATCTAGAAAATTATCTCCCATAGGTGGAATTTTGGGTTGACCTGGATCATCTTTCAAACAAAGAAATTTCAGATTTAAATTAACTCCCACATACACACTAGTTAGATCACACTGCTATACATACATTTCCATCCATCCAATTGTCACCTTAATGAATCAAAAATAAACTTCTATACATTCTTTTTTTAGATATTCTCAATGGAATTTTAGCAACTACTGAAGATTAACAATCCTGCACGAAATGTTCACATTGAGGTATACATTTCTTTCAACTGCTGTATAAGAGCTCATTTCAGTAAAATAAAAAAGATGTCTACGATTTGTGTATGCCAGAAGTTTTCTAAAAGTTAGTTATTATCATTCATGTAAACCAGAGGTGCACAACCTTTTTAGGATGAGGGGCCAAAAAATTTCATAGGATCACATTGAGGGCCAAAGGATTATGCGATGGCAAATATGTTATAAACGTGAAAACACTGTTTTATGACAAAATGCATTTATCACAATTCTTACTTTATATATTTTACTTATGTACTCATTATACAGTTGATAAATGGATGAAACACAAACACTTTCGGAATGGTTAAAATACTTTAACTCTAAAAAAAAAAAAGATTCTTGCTAAAAAGGTGGCAAACTTGAAATTATATAACAGAGGAAAAGTTTTGCTAATTATACAGAGAACACAGTTTAAATTTTGAAAAAAAAAATTAGTACTTAAAATTTGTAAAATTTAATGAGATGGCTGGGACTGAATATTTGAAGTTATTGATTTTATGTCGGACTTAAGACTTGTTGCGGCAATACGTAGAACAGAAGAAAGATTCTCATCTGCTATTCTACTTCTAATTTTTGATTTGTTTAAATTCATTAGAGTGAGAAAGTTTGCTCACAAATGTAAGTGCTGCCAAAGAAAGTGGCACATGCAGCTGCATTTTGCTTAAAGCATGAAAAATCCTCGATAAGTTTTTACAAAATTCAAATATCAATTTTTCTTTGAAGTGATTTTTGATATCAGAATTCAGTAAATCAATTAATCATACTCTCGTTCACTAGATTTATATCAACAGAAAATGGAGAAGAAAAGACATCAATTTTTGTTTGGCACTTTTTTAGATCTAAAAACCGATCATCAAATGCATTGCGCAAGATTTGAATTTGTTCCTCATACTGCATTGTCATGTGTGGAAATTTTCATACATTTTTTAACAGTAGGGAAAGTGCAAAATTTTTAGTTTTCAACTGGTTTTGAAATAAACATAATTTTTATTTAAATACCTTTACGTTATTAATCAATTGAAAAATTGATAAATAACGTTGTTGAATTGTTTCTTTCCTTGTACCTTTGTGTTTAAGTCATTCAAATAACCTGTAATGTCTGTGAGAAAAGTCAAATCACACTGGAAACTTGCTACTTTTAACCTTCTAGTATTTCTACCACAGTCACTTAGAAATGTAACAATTTCATCAAATAGTTCCATAAAACACTTAAGGGCAACTCCTCGGCTGAGCCATCTATAACTTCTGCGTAATAAAGAATATCAGAAGGCAGATCATCAAAATCTTTTAAAAATTCTTTTAATTGCCTATGTTTGAGCATTACTATGAACCAAGTTAATTGCTTCAGATACACACTGCATTAAGGTTGCAAATACTAATTCTTTAACACATAAATTTGCTGGATGAATAATGCAATGAAGCTGCAACAATTCTACACCACAATGGGCAAGGCATTCTTTTAGCAGCATAACCATTCCAATTTTCGTGCCAATCACTGATTTATTTAGCTCCATCTGTGGTAATGCTAACACAATAGTTCATGTTTAAGGAAGCTGCATCGCACAAATGTATCAAACTGGAAAGAAGTTCACTTTCAGTTGTTTGCCCCTTCATGGGAAACATTCCAAGAAGTTCTTCCGTAACACAAAAATTTTTATCAATTCCACAAACAAACACTAACAACTGGCTAACTGATGTTCGATCTGTAGATTCATCAAGAGCTAAAGAAAAATATACAAAGTTTGAAGCGGCTGATTTTTCTTTATTTTCAATGTCCTCATTTAACTGTTGAATTCTTCTTTGAATAGTCATTCTATTTAAGCTTATATTTTCAAATTTCCTTTTTGCTTCAGGACCAAGTTTTTCAGATGCAATTAACAAACACTTTTTAACAAAATCACCAAATCAGGTGTCCAGAAGCCTGAATAGATTTGTTATCTCACTTTGATATCTAAATAAAAAGCCCCAAATCTAAAGCCCCTCTTCCCCCCCTACTACG
>BMAV01005139.1:49855-75518 GCA_019973955.1 Trichonephila inaurata madagascariensis
ATTCATATATAAACTTTATATTCATATATAAACTTTATATTCATATAAACTTTATATTCATATAAACTTTATATTCATATAAACTTAGTTATTACAGCAATTTTCTTAATAATGAGCTTCAAAAAACAAGTATCTTAATTTTTAGAGGTTAGGCCTTGCATAAATATGCTGTAGAATTTTTGTTTTCCTGCAATCAATTTGCTTATACCTTATTTTTATTTAATATGAATATTTTCCATAATAGAGGAATATTTTGAAAATAATTTTATATGTATTGCCAAAATCAAGATTCTGAAATTTGTCTGATACCTTAAATTGTAAATTAACAAGAGTAAACACTTACACATGTTCAACTGTCGAATAAAACTTGCCATGTTGCTATGCTTGAAGTATTGTGGTAATAAATCTTTAGCAAACCTTGCTTGATCTTTAATGATGAAACTGTAGCCACTCTATAATTATAAATGAATTAAAACATATAAATACAAACAAATGTAAGTATAACTTTAATTTTTAAAATAAAATTTTATAAATAAAATATAATTCAAAAGGTTGCTTTGTTTTTTTTAAAGATTTACAGTACATAAATTTGTACCTATACAAAAAATTTTTGTTCAAATTAAATTTTGGTGTAATATTTGCAATTTTCTTTAGTATTAAAATGCATTATAGAAATAACTAACTTATATTACCTTACCCCTTATAAAATACACTTGTCCCATATACACAAAATAAATATTGAATAAAAAAAAATATAAAATACCGTAAAATCCGGCGTATAGCGCGCACCGCCGTATAACGCGCACCTGTACTTTCAAGCTGCATTTTTTAATTTTCAGATATATTCGCCGTATAATGCGCACCCCATTTTTTTATGAAGAAATCTGAAATATATGTGTGCAATGCTCTTATGTTTTGAAGTCGTTTGTTCAAGATATTCCAAACTTTTAAAAAATTGTATACTTTTAGAACTACAACTCTTTTTCATAAGAGGAATGTCTTTTCATTTAAATAAACAGTATTTCGATATATATAGAGTCTAATTTTTTTCTATGCTCATCTATTTTCTTTATTTTTAAAGCTCTCATTTTTATACCTGGCATATAATGCGCATCCTTAAATTTCGATCTTATTTTTTGTGTTAAAAGTGCGCGTTATACGCCGGATTTTACGGTAAATGAAAATAAAAAAACAAGACAAATTTATGAAAATTTATATAAAAAAAAACAGTATTTCTACACAAAGCACTGAAATGGACTATTTGCACGACAGGCTGACGCCAAATAAGTAATCAAGTTATTCCAGTGTCAATATTCACACATGCGTATTCATAGCGTTGGTTTTCCTATACGTTTGTTGACGACATTCTCGTGTCTTAATTTTATCTAATTAAAAATATATGATATTGTATTTTTTGCATTATTCTAGAATATATATTTGTTAAGAAATATTTTTAACTCTTTTACATAATATTTGTTCTTTTCTAATTTATTTATCTAATTAGATATTCGTCTGCTTCGTTAGTGTTATCTGGGATATTTATTTATAGTTCTTGGTACACTTAGATATAGTTCTTAGTTATTTTAGTTATTAATTTTGTAGTTATTTCATATTTTTTCACAAGAATGGCTCATAGTATAGGTTCGAAACCGCTTTTGAAAAATTTCAATTTGCACGAAATATTAAATTACAGTGCAAAGTTTTCCAGTGCCACTGGAAATCAAAGTGTTGCTGCAAATATGTTGAAAAGATTAAAATTATTCGACGATAAATTTGTAAGCAAGATATCATTTACTGAGACTGATTGCTTAGTGAATGATGATTTTTTTTTATTCAAGGCTTTGTTAAAGCCGAAATGAAGAAGAGAGTGACGTACATGCCATCTGTTCAAATCAGAACTAGTCAGGTAAGTTATAAATTCTTTTGTTTTAATTTAGGTACTTTTTTAAAACTATTATGATTGCCTTACTATATATATATATATATATTTACTCTTTTATGCTTTAATGTAACTCATTGTTTTAAAATACAAAATAGGATTCTATGTATTAACACTGATAGTTATAATTTAATTATAAGTTTATTCCAAAAGATAAAAAGAAATGTGAATGGGCTAATTTATATTTTTTAATAGCTACATTATTAGTGATAAGTTTATAATTTGATTCTTATTTTTTAGAGTAGCATTGAATATCAATTGCATTGTTTTCTATTTTAATGAAAATGCATTATTAAGATTTTTTTAGTCATTCTATAATTATTGCTATTTATGAGTAAATCCTAATTTGATTCCAACACAATAAAAGTAAACGCAAGAAATGCCAAACCATTTTGAAAAAGAAATGTAAATTTTCTGTTTCTGCAATTGCCTTTCATTTTGGAGTTATTGCATCCATATGCTGCACAGTATATCATTTCTGAACGTAAAAAAAAGAATAATTAACTATACGAGTATAGAGCAAGATAGTCGTAAACAAATGACGCTGTATGCACGTGCACAAGAGCTAACTGGAATCATGTGATCGTGACGTTACATGAATTTAGTCCATTGAACTTCATACTATCTATAAAGATGTAAATATAGACAAAAAATGCTATATAAAAAAAAATCTAATAACCATACCATATCAATGACATTGGCTCTATCGGACATAAAACAAAATTGGGGACCAATTTGAGAATTTGTAATTCACATAAGATATCAAAAAATTCTAAAAAGTTGGGTGCTTTTATAAAATTTTACTAACTATGAAAGTAGACACAATTCCAGTCAAATTCATACCAATTGAAATAAGGATTATTAGGATTAAAGGATTATTATATCGATTTCACTAATTTAATGAAAACAGTCAACAGAAATTTTATACACTTAAGGTTACTAAACATTTTAAGAAAATGTAACATCACTTTACCAGAAAAGCATTTGTTTAGTTGTAATGATATAGTCAAAAAAACATTACTAATTTTCTATAAGAAAACCGAATGTTATTCAATATTCAGCAATAAAATTTAAACCTTTAAAAAGACAAATGTACATAAAATACAGTAGATACCCAAAAACTTGGCACTCAATAACAAGGCAGCTCAGATAACTCAACCACACCTTTGTCTCGGTAATGGACTTCGTGAACCTTCATCGTCTTCATGATGAAGCAGTATGGAAGACAACAGGGCATTACACATTTCATTAAAAAAGTAGCCAGTGTTTCACTATGGACAGATTTACGTCCACATAAATATGACATAAAACATGTCTGATCAGGTAAATTACTCTATATTACGTGTATTCCTTAATTTTCATTTTCATGTAGTATAAATGCTTTACGCCTTCATAAAGTATTGACTTTTCCTTTGTTTAAGAATATTTGGGCAGTTTATCTTCTGTTATATTCTCAAACAAACAATCCATACAAGTACTGTACAATATTATCCGAGGAAACTCATTCTTTTTTAACACCGTTCTTGATATTTCGGCATTTTCACACATTCAGCCACACCCTTTGGTCCACATTATGCCAAGTTTTCAGGACTCTACTGTAACTACTATTAATTTAATGGAAATACTATCCTGGAAAACTTACAGTTACTATGTATTATCACATTACAAAAAGTATTCCTGCTGAACTCCTACTATTTGGTAAATTTTGTTTTGACTTATTTTTTCAGTGCTGGGTATCAGAAAATTGGTTTGGTTTTCCTCTTTAGATAATCAAGACTAGTAATTTTTTGCTATCTTGTCCTAAACAGGTGCAACAAAATGAAAGTTTAGTCTTAAAAAGATAAAATGACACTCCACAGCTCTATTGAAGATAGACAACTTTTTTCAGAAATTAGAGTTACAAAGTAAAAAAGTTACTACACACAGGTTTATACAATTATACTTTGTTCACTCCCTTCCCAGTTTTAAATGAGTTTTCTGCACTTTTTTCAGGTGAATATTTAATCACAGTAAATTTAAGAACAGATTCAAATGAATCATTTCCTTTAGTCTCTTGGTCTTCATACTATATAAATTATGCTTAATATGATTCAAGATGAAAGCCCAGCTGCTCTTCCATGTTTTTTTATTATAGTATTTTTCTAACTATCCAATTATTTCAATGTATGGGTTAAAGTGTAGTATAGGGGAGGGGGGCACTTGGCACAGTCCTTTTCTTTGGCGACTAAAAGCGGTCGCCAAGGTACTTTTTTAGGAATTATTTATTTTAGAATGAATTCGATATCTCACCGTGACATTTAGATACAAATTGCCAAATACAAAGTGGCCCCCTTATACTACACTTGAGCCCAATGTATGAATGCTAATTTCCTGATTTATAAAATTATGTATTGTCAGTTCCATGCTTAAAACAAGTAAACCCAACTTCTTCCAATTCATTAACAAATGAAGAATATGAGTAGATTACAATTCACTATATGGTTTTCTTTAAAATTTTAAATAAACATTATTAATATAATTAAAATAAACATTCTCATTTTCCAAAATTATGCAGAAGAGAGAGAGAAAAAGAAATAAATGTTGGAGATGAAAATGCCAATGTGGGAAAAAGTTATATAATTTATTAAAACCAAAATATATGTAAAAAGCCAGTATGAAGTACCGAGATTGGTTTATCAGAGAGAGAATTTGACAAACTCTTGGTTGTGTAACTTTGGTAACTTCCATAAACATGGTTTTGATGAAAGCAATAAAAAGATAACACAGGTTGAGTAAAATTTTAGTTTAGTTCACATTTTTGTTGACTGAGGGAAAAAAATGACACCAAATTGTGTATACAGTTCTTTTTTTGTACAGATATCAAATATAACCAACAATAATTTGCATGGTTGGTTATAAAAATAGGATGCACTAAATAGGATCTAACTCGCAGGTTGTGTTTATCCCTTACTTTAAATGAATTCAAATACCATTGCTTGTATTCCAAAAACCAAATCTTAAAAAATTCAAATTTAGCTTAGTACAATGTTTATTAGTAAATTTTTAGTTTTATATATTGTAAGTAATATGTAGTAAATATAGTTATCCTTTCTGTACTTTTTGAGGAAATTTTAAAAAGGATACATATAGAAGTTAAATATTAATAATAAAAAACACACAAATCAGAAGAGAAAACTCAAGAAACAAAACACAAAAAAGCTTAAAGAGAAAAATATTTGGTAATGAGCTAAAGCCACGACAAAGAAGTAAGTATTTTATATTCATTCGGAGTCCAATTGATATGATGCAACTTTAATGAAGGAATATGAAGTATAATTCATACAAAGATACTACAATTAATTTTAAATAACAGTAAAATGATGAATATTCAGGCAAATGTGGCCCTAATAAATATGTAAATTATTGACATAGAATGAAAAGAAATCTTTAATTTTCTTTAATTTTACATACAAAAGCATTTAAAAATTCAGTAAAAATATTTCTATTTATTTATTTTGATTTTATTATTACATACTACATCATTTTAATAAAACAATTAGGTGAATTATTCTTCATAATAAAAATTTTTAAACAGTTTTGTTTTTCTTATTTTTAGTATACCATTTCATTAAAAATAATTTATTAAGACTAATAACTGCAAAAACAAGAACGATCAAATAAATGTTTTGAAGTGAATTTTGAGCACTTAAAATTTTAAAAATAAATTATATTTGTACATATGCATACCTTTTTTTATAAGTAAGATTAAAATAGGAATTAATAAGATAAAGAATGTTATCTATTCATCATTGTAAAATACAAAATATTCAAAATAAACTTTCATAAAATTTCATATAAAATACTGACATAATTAAAATCATGGATTTTTTGGCACATAAAATTACCAATTGATAGTTACATTTCAACTGCATTATGAATATTCAAACATTTAGAAATTAACTTTAAAATTTTGTAATACTTTTGATTAGTTGTACAACAGTTTCGATTAACTATAGTACATCAATAATTTCTGAATCACAGCATCAAAAAAGTAATACATACTTCAAAAAATAAATTTGGCGCACTTCGCTTTTCAATATATTATATGTCGAGGCAAAAAAAATAATAAAAAACAAGGGTACAAATTAAATACCGGTATTTCTAAAATTGAGCACATAACTGACCGACAAATTCGATAGAAATCTTCGTTAATTCCAGTAAATACATGTAAAAATAGAAAAAAGGATAGTAAAAGAAATAATGATTACTGTAAACATTGAGCGGGGAAGGATGAAAATGTACTTGATACCGGAAGAATGAATACCCTAAATAACTTTTTGCGCAATTGATATAGAATTACATAATTCAAAATTCTAAACAATTGAGAAATGCAAAAGAAATTTTTTAGTGCCATAGGTAATAATTACGTATTACTTAGGGAACAAATCATAATACGCAGAATAAGAAATGCACATGTTTTCTGTTTTGCGTTATATCAACTAAAAGTTTGGAACTGTCATTAAACATAACATATAATAACTTAAAGTATTAAGAAACATTTTCATTTTCAAATAAGGTATCAGAAAATAGTTTTGTGTGTCAGAACTTACTTCACTCCAAGCAATTAAATCATCGCAATTTTGATCCTCCACTAATTTCCACAGCTTTACAAGGAAAGCCGGGACATTTGAAGAACTTGAATCAAAAGAATGCATTGCACATTCAAAGAAGCAATGGGATTATCTTCAACAAAACGTTATTTTCTTTATATGGAAACAGTACACATTTATCATTTATTCGACTCATGTAAAAAACGAGTGAATCAACACACAAAAAACTTCTGAGAATAACACCAAAATATACTCTTCTTCACTATTGCCATCTTCATCCAATGTATAAAATTTCCTGCTTTTGGAGACAATGGAAACATTCAATAAATATTACGTAACTTTTTCAAGTGATCATACATTTTGTATTAAAATCAAACAAAATGTTACATTGACTAAATAAATACTTTTAAAATACTTTGTAAAACAAAAAATATCTGCAAGTCTTCAAATTTTGTATTTATATTTATTGTTAATGTACATTTATAATAAAATACCAAAATTTATTACTTTCACTCAAAGAAAATAAAGTAATGATTTGTACTATGGCAATATTTTTTGCAATATTAATGATGCTTGACATTATTTAGACTAGCAATCATTAATAGTTTACTCTGACTTCCCCAATGTCAATCAATCAATCAAAAACTTCTGAATTCTAAAATAGTATTATATCAAAAGTAAACGTTACATGAAGTTCATATCTTTTTCAAATTTAAGTGTGTTTAATTGATCTAATTTTGTTGCGTTTTCCTCCTGATTCTCGAAAACACAGCAAAAGTCTTAATTATGTTCAGAAAATTTATATTAAATCAAAAACATCGTTGGGCATGAATTTGCTCCCTGGAACTTATCTATTTATTTAGAGAAAGATCTTGGATAGTGTGTTAAATATATATTTGGAAAATTGTATTAAATATAATGTCCAAACCCACAATTTTACGTACAGTATGTCTTTATGCTTTGGGATTCATTGTACGATTTATATTTCTGAAATCATCTACACTGACTAATTCCTTTGGAAATCGAGTCGAAGTTTCCACTCCCATAACATCTTGGAAAAAAGGTTAATTAATTTTCATATTAATAGCTTTCAGATTCCCTGATTATTATTAATAGTTTCATTTATATTTTTGCTAGGAATAAAGGATAAGAAAAACATGTATAGTAAATCAAAGTAAAAAGGAATATATAATGTATGAGTATATTTTATTAACAACCTTAAAGCATTTAATAAGAATTTTTTTTTTTTTTTGTCATTGGAAGGTTATATGAAATGCTAATAAATTGGCAAATACATTTTCATTGGGAAATACCATTATTACCTTTGTAAGATGTTATACTTTGAGTTTCGTATTCTCCTTTAGTATGATTTTTTGTCTGATTTCCAAAAACTAAACTAGTTGTTCGGCAGTATTTAGTTGGAGCTTGCGGTTCAAGTGTAGTATAGGGCGGCCACTTTGAATTTAACGATTTTTCTTCGGATTTGGCGAATTTTTTCTAAATGTCATGGTGAGTAATCGAATTCATTCTGAAATAAATAATTCCGAAAAAAGTACCTTGGCGACTGGTTTTAGTCACCAAAAAAAAGGACTGCGCCAAGTGGCCCCCCTATACTACACTTGAACCGGAGCTTGCATATTAGCTCATTGACAAGTAAATTGGCAAAGAATTTGAACAATCAACTTGTAAATAAGTGTATTGTTTTTCCAAGATCCTACAGGAATATTTTTTTCATTATTCCCTGATGAATAGCTTGATAGTTGGTGATAATGGTCAATATGCTACTGTATGTGCTTAGTCCTATATAGATAAATTTAAAATAATGAAAATGGTTCGTTTTAAAAGTGCTTTATTCAATGATATTACCTGCCATGTTTTCAAAATGAAAAGTTCTTTCATGTTTTTCTCGGTTTCTCTATTCATAAACAAAAATTAAAGTGTTCAAAATAATTTTTCATATTTTGCACTTAAAATTCTCTCATGTAATATATTCATAAATATAAGGAGGTCTATTATTAGATATTATGCCACTATTTTTCTCTATTTTCACACAACTGGTTTTTGTATAGTATCATATTTAAAAAAGCATGAATAGGAAGAAATTGTTAAAATTGGGATTTACTGAATTTTCAATCACTTTCTGTAGAAAGGTAGCAGTGATTCCAAGTACTTATGTTAGTAACAAAGCCTTTGTATAATTAAATGTATCATTGTATGTAGTAACAGTGGTATACAGTTTGCATGCATTCTTGTTACAAAATAGGGTACTTAATGTATTACACTGCTGACCAATTTCGGCACCTAAAAAGTCACCTGTTCAAAATATGTCACCAAATGCTGTCATCTTTTTATTATTGCATTTGTACATGCAGTTTTCCATTATTGGTTGCATCTCAGTACATTTGGTGAAATCCTTTGATTTGATGAAATTGGTTGACAATATAATATATAACTGCACAAAATGGTTGAATAATGATATTTTAGAAAAATAACAACTTTATAAAGTATATGATCATTTTATACTTTTATAATGAAAAATGACAATGTGGATTGTAATATAAGATTACTAGATACTTTTCCCCCTGCAAAGTCATACTGCATATTTTTCCTGTGCCAAATTGATGCACTGTGGCCAATTTTTTTAGCAATGCCTTAGACTCAATACTGGACACATTTTCTATAATCTTAAAATTTTTTCAAAGCTTTCTTATAAGCTCTTTATATTAGCAAGGAAAAACTCACCAAGTGGTTGGATTTTAAATTAAAAATCATTCATTTCCTCATGGTGAATATGTGGGTTGAGCTATACTTAATTAAAGACCCTTTATCTAATTTGGCTACTCTTCTACAAGAAGTTACAATTATTTATTGACAGCAGAAATCATTGCCAAAAGGTTTTAATGAAAAATTTTGTATTCTTTTTTTAAACTTTTATACTCTGTTCCTACTAGTAAATATTTTTACTATTTCTGGCAAATGCTCAAAATCTGACTAATAATATTCTAAATTATTTTTATTTCTTGTAAATTTGAATTTCCAAAGATTGGTAGTATCCAGAGCATTAACTTTAATGATAAGTTAACCTGTCTTAACACAATTTCTTAAAAAATGTCATGCCATTTTTTCTTTTTAATTCATCTATAAAGAAAGGAAAAATAGTAACAAATGAATTTTTTTAAATAACGATACGCATAACGGCCTCACTAATTCTATAGATCTTTTAAACTTGAAATTTTTTCCTAGAATTTTAAATAAATACATAAAATAAATGGAAAAACTAATTTTGACCTATAATGTATGATTAGTGTATTAATATTTATGGGGTTTTTAAATAAAGTATAATGATAACCATCCAAAATGCAGCATCATGAAGGAAGCATACAGTATATAGATGTGGAATTTATGCCACATGTAAACTTAAATGAAACACAACTGATTATATCTACATATTTCAGAATGTATGCAAATCATAGCTAGGAATTTCACTTTTAATTATATAAAAGAAAGAACAAAAGGTGTGTAAGTGAGTGAATATTAATGTCGCACTGTTCAGCTACACAAGGGCTTTTGGGGACGGACCACGTAATTTTGAACCATGGTCAAGTGACGTAGACAACACCTAACTCACACCCCCTCTCCTAACTACCACACCAACAGGAGGACATTTCAGCTCTCGACAGATTTAGCGTGCATTGCTGCCCTACACGGCGGGTCTTTAGTGATACTGGGCTTGAACTCGTGACAAAGCCAGCCGCAATTCGATAGCTATACCACTCGACTACTGCGGCCACAAAAGGTGTGTAAGGGTATTTACGTATTATCGCAACCTATTGGTAACATTATATGAAGCGAAGCACATGATTGCCAATTCAGTGCCTACGCACTTGTGAAATCAGGGTTGCCAACTTGCCAAGTTATCTTGAATGTTGGCATTGCTGCAATAATACATAAGTACATGCTTAAGTACTGAAATTATGTTTTCCTATAGTTTTTTTTATGAGAAAGTTTTGTGTCTTACTAAAAAACAAGAAATCATTTGTACACTGTACTGCATTTGACTTAATAAGAATTGGTTTTTTAAAGATTGTGGATTATTATTCAAAATCGATACTCATGCTGGAGGAAATCAAGTCACAATTAGGCGAATATGGAATTGATGGTTGTATGAGAGACTAATCAACCAATGGATAGGATTTCTCCAGCCTCTCTCATCACTTTTCCAAACGTAAGGATAGGCATTGTTTTGCACATGACAATGACAAAGGGCAGTTAAATGTGAAGAATTCGAACACAAGAATTAGTCTGTTGCAAATAACTTGTAACAACCTGTATCATTTAGCATTTTCTAAAGCAGAGAGGTATTTTAGCAAAATATTCATCATAGGTGAGACAAGTGAATGGTATGTTGTGTTGTTTTTTTCAGAACAATCTTAATTATAATATATCCGAATGAGGCAGCTCCTTGGAAAATATTATATAATTTTTCCATAGTGTACTGCCATAGCAATCCTTTATTTGGTATTATAATTAGAGTGATGTTGGTTTTTTCTGCTTTTATGGATTTGCATATGGCATGTACTTTGAAAAGTAAAAAGTTATGTCTAAAATTTTAGAGTTTTTTACCATTCCTTATTTTCACTTAACCTGCTGCACTTTATTTCACCGAGATTGCCTGAAACCATGGCACACAATATTAAACAATTCTTCCATTAAGATTCACAAATTACAATAAAATTTGTCATAAACTTGTTCATTTTTAACAATTTTACATTGACCATTTATTTTTTTAACATTTGTAAAACACAGTTGTTTATTTACACTAGAAGTTAAATTTATAACTAGAATTTAATAGTTTCTTTATGGAAAGATTGAAAAAAAAATGTTTTTATTGAATTACTATTCAGTTATTCAATAATCATTTAACTCTGAATATTTTATACTAAAATAAAATTAAGTATTTTATTTTGTTATCTTGATTGTTTTGTATGGAAGTGAATAACTAAAGGAAAGTTTAATATTTTCCAGTTTAACATTTACCTTCTAATATAATAAGATTATTAAATTTTTTGTTTATTTAGTATATACTTGTTTGGTTTTTTTTCAAAAATGTTCAATTAATATAGGTGTCTAATTATTTTTATACTCTTCATATGTTAATTATAAGATTTTTTCTTTTAAATTAAATTAATTGAATGAACTTTTTAATTTATCCATTAGCTATTGAAGGTGTAAATTTATGGAAGCATGGAACTAATCCATATGATAGTGATATCTTTCATGAGGTAAGATGAAAATTACGATAATCATTAATTAACTATGACCCAAATTTAAATTTATCGAAAATATTTTGTTGCTATGAAAGCATTAGTTTACTTTTAATGTTTAATTACCATATTAGCTTGAATATAACATAACATAATATATATATATATATATGACTACTAATAATTTCCTTTTAAAAAATTGAATCACACTAAATTCGAGGTCTAAGTAATGGAATGTTCCTTTAATTTACTTCTTGTTACTTCCCTAATATTGTTTTATGTTACTTAATTTTATTGTAATGAATGCAATATATGTTATTAATTATTTTTAAATAAATGCTTATCTGGCTGAATAATTTCAAATTTTTTTTTAAGAAAATAAGTGGAATGCATGGAATTCAACATTTTTTTTTCTTAACCCTCCAAGCGGTCTGCACGTAAAATTCCGCCATTCCAGTGATGATTTTTCTGCCTTCAAGCAAGATTCCCAAAAGAGGCCGAGCCGCATTCTTAAAAATATGGCTCAACCGCTTTTGAGAACCCCACCTGAAAGCAAAAAAATACGTGCGGTGCATTTTTAAAGCATCTCTAGAATGGCAAGACTTTAAGTGCAGACCACTTAGAGGGTTAATGTCAGTATAAAAGGTTTTAATATTGCCTTACATTCAGGCTAATATGATAATATTAGCTGCTGACACAATACAATTATGCCATTAAATTTTCACAGCTTTATGAGTTAGAATATAGGTTTAGAACAAACTTTTTTTCCTTTTACCTGATTATTTTTAAGAATTGTCTCTCTGATAAACTAAAAACTTATTGTTCATTTGAAGTTTATAGGTAAAATAAAGCAGTATTGTTTAAAAGATATTTGATTCTCATGTATTTTAATAGCTTATCTGAAATTATTACAAAAGTAATTGCAAACAGGAAATTTTAATAGCATCAAATTATTGAGAAATGTAAAATTGTCTTAGCTTATTGAAAATTTCATGATTGAAAGAAAAAATTATTACTTAAGTTTTAGTTCAATTTTTAATCTATCTCTATATTTATTTTTAAGAAAACTAATGTTAAAATTCTGGTTTCATATTTAAAATCATGACAAAAGACTTAAGAAATTTTGCAGATTGTTCTGCTAAAACCAGGTACTCTTGATAACACAGTGACCAAAATTCCACTAGTAGTACTTTCTCATATGTCTTTGTGTGATTTGTCTTGTGGTATTTCAAAAATAAACTAAATATCTGAATCTGATATTCTTTCAAGTAATGTAATGGATTTCTTATCCATACTTGTTTGCTATTTATTGGGGAAAATTTTTGAAATTAATCACCAAGCATAGCAATTGTGTTCCATAATAGCAGTTGAAACCTCATCCGGCAATGAACTCACATTTTATTAATTTTGCAGTTCATTTTACTGTATTAAAGATTTTTTTTTTCTCTTCCAACTTCCACATAACATGATCACAAATTGATTTTTTTTTCATAGCAATTACAACCTTTCTTGCATTTTAAAAACAGTAACATTGTTTCCTTGTACGGTTAGATTTTAATTATTCCTAAAATCAAAATATCACAAAGATAGGCTGTTTTCAATAACAAGTAAACATCATGAGAGCTGCTATTAAGTTACATTCTTAATTTTTGGAATATATGGCCCTGTGTGAATGGTGAAACTCTTTTCTTCAACATAAGTTTTTTGAAAACATTTCATCTTAACTGCTGTATTACCTTTTGGTGTAAAAGTGTTTGTTCATATTCACTCCTCATTTCTCTGCATATAGCAAAAAATGTTCTTGAGCTAAGTATCAATTCTATAAAGTTCATAAATTTTATATATTCTTGCATCATTGTATTTATAAGTAATGACTTTTTTTTTACCACTAATCCCTCTCTGGTGATGCTAGAATGTACTTATTTGCAGTCTTTTTTTTGAAGGTTCGATTCTCTGAAAAAGTCCACTATGAGCATCCGCCAAGTCACATGGCTGCTCCTTTGCTGCCAAGGTCCACACATTTCATTTTTCAATGCCATTTTGATGAAAGTAGCTATCATATAATTTAAATATTTCTTTGGCTGTTGTCAGGTTTTTACAAAAGAAATTCTTCCTGGGTTATATTGCCAAAATCATTTCTTGCAATCTACTTTGAATTAAATGAAATATGCAGCCTCTTTCAATATTTTCAGCCATTTCTATGATTCTGTATTTCACTATTTTATTTGATATAGTCAGTAAATTTGTTCTGTTTTTCTTCTCATATCCAAGAAGCTACTATTTTCATTGATGATGTTATTAATTTTTTTGAAAGCAGTGCAAGAATTCTTGGTCTCAACCCTTTACCTAATAATTACTTTCAGTGCTTCATTATCCCTTTCTTTCTGATGTACTTCTAAGGCTGTCTTCGCCAAATGTACAAGAACCTGAACTAAATGCGGAACACATATTCAGTCAAGAAAATGTCTCTTCATGAAAATTTGCAACATTATAATTCATACATCTGTTAATAATATAGCATTTTTAAAATTTCAAAATATTCCATAAATACTTATTTTTTCATTGTAATACTTAATGGAATAGTACACTTAGCATTGGGGGATGGGAGTTAAAAGGCAAAACACATGTTATACCAGAAAAAGATGGATCAGCACTGTTAAAAATGAGAAGTATGATAAAATGTTTTGTTCTCTAAAGAACAGCAAAGCCAGAATATGATATTAAAATGGGAATATGTTTGTATCTGAAAAAATATTCCAAATTCCGGTCCCATTTTTTAACATTCATCAAAGACTGCCTTAAATTGAAACTGAGAAAGTTTGGGATTCAGCCTACTGGTTCCATTTCCATGTTTTTCATTAGTTTCAGTGTTTTTTTTTTCATGATCCAGTACTTCTGTGCAACTAACCATTTGGAAAACCTTGATTTAGATTATTGCAGTGCAATTCTTATAATTACAGTTTTCTAATGGAATGCATTTGATAAAACACACTAAGGTTTTTTTAATTAAATAAAAGTACATTTCAATTAAAATATTCATGCTTAATTTTTAAATATTGTGTGTATATTCATTAAATAATTTTTAATGGTAGAAAAAGATTTTATTTTTACTTAGATTATGTGTTATCATACTTTTAAAGTAATATTCATATTTGCTTAAATGCTTGTCCAATTTTACTATTTAACACTAGAACCGCGGATGGAGTGATTTTGACCCAAAAGCAACTTTGTTTCCGATTTTCTCAAGAAGTTACTAACGGAATTGAAAAAAAGTCTTGACTTTTCCTATTTTTATACCAATAATAATCTGTGAAAATATGATATGTTAAATACTTATCATTTTTTTTTTTTGTTTTTAATACTTATACCTAAAACCGCAGAATGGGTCATATTGACCCCATTATAATTACAAGTACTAAATTTGCAGTTCAACGTTTCCTGGAATGGGAAAGGCTTTTCAGTCCTCTTTCAATTTCCCAGATGTAAGTCAAATAATATTTCAAGGTCAGTAGACTGTTACTGATAACAGAAGAGCAGCTGAGAATTTTGTTGTAGTAGTAGCCAGTGTTGCACGCCTCCCCTCCCGTTATCATTCCGTATGGGAAAAATTCTGGTTAGCGTATTCAAGGAATGTTTTCTCTCCAATGTTTTTTGTTTTGGCCTATTGAATGGAATTGGGTGCAATACTACCATAGCCAATGCAGTAGTCTAACGCTCGCACATCGTTCTTTATGACTGCAAAATTGGTTGCTTGCATTGCGTTAGAGATAGTTTGAGTGTGTACCAGTCTGTTCAATTTTTGCCACCTTGTTTACACGCGGAGATAAAATTGATCTTTGGTGAAAATGGCTGGAAGAAATATGCGTAAATTAACAAATATATGCGACAATTATCGGAAAATGAATCCGAAAACAAAAATGATGAAGAAATTGTTTTTCGCGATGATGAATATGTGCCTCCAGATGAAGATACTATATCTAATTTTCCTGTGCAATGTATTAGCAGAAAAACCACTTCTGGAAAGAAAAAACTATGTGTAAATAAACGTAAAAAGTTATCAGATTCAAATCCAGATGAAATTAACTCTGGAACTTTTGTTACAAATGATGGAACGTGTTGGAAAAGCATCACCTCTGGAAGTTGTATGCATGGAAGAATTGTTGAACATAATATTTTCAAAGAAAAGATTGGCCCAGCCAGTTATGCAAAGGGAAATATTGAAAATGGCTACGCAATTAGTTCATGCAGGCTAGCTTATGCTTCGTCATATCAAAAATTGTACAGAGGAAGAAGCTCACCGGCAATTGGGAAAAAATGAATGGTCAGCAACTTTAGACAAAGCTATATGCTTTATATCAATTTTGTATGCTCGAGGTATATATGGTGCGAATAATCTAGAGTTTGATAGTTTCTAGTCTGTTTTGTTTGGAGTCCACCTTTTTCCACAATATTATGGTGAGAGATAGATTCAGAGAACTTATGAAATTTCTGTGATTCGACAAAAAACTACATGATCTGAACACCTTCAAACAGATAAATTCTGTTTCATTTCTAAAGTTTGGAAGAAATTTATTGAAAATTCGATTACTTACTATAAACCAGGACCATATATAACTATTGATGAACAGCTGTTTCCGTCTAAAGACAGATGTCGTTTCATGCAATATATGCCAAGTAAACCAAATAAATTTGGTATCAAGTTCTGGCTTGCTGCTGTTGATAGTAAATATGTGCTCAATGGTTTTCCATATTTTGGTAAAGATGAGGAACGTCTTGAAAACCTATCTCTCTCTCTGATTACGTCATTTTGCATTTGATAGAACCTTTTGAAAATAAAGGAAGAAATATCACTATAGATAATTTTTTCACTACACTAAATCTGTCCCAAATGTTAAAAATGAAGAACACTAGTTTAACTGGAATGATGAAACGAAATCGGAAAGAAGTACCTGAATTTGTGAAAAAAGTAAAGATGCCATTATACAATTCATTGTTACTGGAGCATGATGATATAACTTTGACAGTTTATCAGGGAAAAACCAGCAAAAATGTCTTATTATTGAGCTCCCTTCATCCCACAGTTAATATTGACAATAATCAGCCAAAAAAGCTTCCAGAAACAATATCATTTTATAACTCAACAAAATTTGGTGTCAACGTTGCCGACAAAATGGCTTGGAAATATTCTGTGAAGGCAGGATCAAGGAGATGGCCAGTTCATATACTCTACAATATTGATCTTGCAGGGATTAATTCATGGATTTTATACTAAGAAGTTACTGTAAAAAAACTTAAGAGGAGATAATATCTTCAACAACTCATTCAAGAATTCAGTAGTGCATATATTCACAAATGAAAGTACAAGTCAGATACACAGATATAAGCAAATACTACTGCAGAATCTGCTCTGATGCGAAAAAGGGTTCATTGGCAAGCTTTCAAATGAAGAAACAAAACTGTAGAATACGGATTTGTGGAAAGTGTACAAAATATATAAAAAGAGGTTGCCCAAAATGTGCATGAACTGTGTAGGAAATCTTGACTGGTAAGAAACTAAATATTTCTATTAAAGTTGTATATTTTACTAACTGTATACAATATTCCATCTTATTTTTTTTATCACTTATTATAAAGATTTAATGTTAAAAATGAGTAAATGTCATTGCCAAATAATTGCAGCATACTTTTAGTATAATAACATGGGTTTTTATTAATTGGAGTCAATTTGACCCAGCTCGCGATTTTAGGTATATTTAAACTGCTGCGATTCTAGTGTTAAGTATGCTAAACTTAGTATTTGGGCAAGTACCTTGGCATGATAAATTTGTAAATACAAGAAAAACTCTAAATTTGTTATAATAAAAGTAAAATATATGCATTTAAGTGTAATGCGAAGTAACTTGTGTTGCCTTGAAGCATTAATTAGTGCATTTTATGTCAAGAAAAATGTAGGTTTTTATTTTATTTTTCATCCTTAAATAGAAGATAATTCTTGAATTTAAAGTGAAAGGGAATATGCATTTTCAAATGTTTATTTTTGTAATGTCAAGTTCAAAAATTGACTTCATTTGTATAGTAACTAATTCTTCTGGTGACATATTTACAATCATCCAAAAAAGGAAAGACAATATTTTGTTAAAAATTAAAGTAATAAATAAAATGTTTAAAAGTATTACTCTTTTATTTGTGATTAAGAGTTTACTTGCATCACTATCTTTCCTTCATTACATGAAAATTGGAAAACAAAAATCCTCCTACCAGTTTTATCCTAAAACTATAATATATTTTCTTATTCATTGTCATTGAATCTTTAAGGGGAGTTAAAGAATTGAAGGATTTTAGCATAGAAAAGTTTGGCAAACGGAAGCTTACAAGCCTCTTTTGGCTCTTTACACTGATGATTGTGGCTCTTCTAACTTCTCCATTAATATATTAATATAAAAATAATTATGGTCACTAAAAGTTGTTTTCCTGTGTAATTATCCATTGAAAAAATTCACCTATATTTACATATACATGTAAACATAACTGGCTTAAAATAATTTCTGTATTACAGTAAAAATATTCAAATTAGTTCTAAAGCAGTAAAGGTCCTATTGGCTGGTAAAAATGCCACCATGGGTAGACACTCTTCAAAGTAATTTCCAGTAATGGTTACTTATTTGCATGTACAGGGATTCTGGAACACTTTTGAATTGGGCCAAGAGATACACTTCAATACTTACAGTACTCAGCTGTAAAATGCAGCTCTTTCATTTTTATTTTTAATTTACCTTTTTTTTAATTATAGTAAGGAATGTATTTATATGAGGAAAGTCTTTATATTTATTATAATAATCTTTTTTGACAGTAATAATTTTATATTTACTGCATTTATTTATGAATAATTTTAAGACATTCACGTATTTCATGTTACAGAGTCCTCTTGGATTACTTACTTATGACTTCATCTTAACACATTTTCCGGATTGGCTTCCAGTGATTTTTGCGGTAACGTTGCTTAGAAATTCTGTAATTTATTTGATTTTTGAATAAAATTTCTATTGATCTGCTATTTTAGAAAAATTAGTTGCATATAATAAATTTTGTTCGATTTTTTTTAAAAAATTTAAATCCCAATTTCAGCAAAGTGATAGAAAATACTAAACACTTCCTTCTCTCGACAATCTTTTTTTTTTCAAAAATATAACAAAAGTAAAAGAAGGAAACAATTATAATTATATTTTTAATTTTATTTGTTAAAAGATCATCCATTTCAAAATTTAGTTTATTTTAGTTTGTATTTAAAAATATAAAAATTTCACTAAATGTAATTTTTTTGAAAAATTCATGTATTTTTTTACTGTGTTTTTTTTCTATTTTTAGAATTTTTTTTACATGAAATAAAAGGTTGTGTGTGTTTGAAGATTATGATGTTAACAAAAGCATTATCTATATTTTAGTTCTTTATTTTTTTTTCAACAGATCTGTGATGTTTTAACTGCTGTTGTTCTGTCTCTTGTAGCAAAAATTTATGTGAATAATTCAGTAAGTAAAAACATGTACATATTTTTAATGTATTTGTCAAAATAAAAAGAGTTTTTATTTACTCATAAATAAAAATTAGATTATCCTATTATATTAGTTGTATAACATACATTTAATGAAGTTCTACACAAGAATGAGATCTAAAAAATTCAAGTTCTTTCAAAATTCTGCAGAAAAGTTTCTTAATTATGGAACTTTAAAAAATGGATGTATTTATAAATAACTGCTTAAAATACTTATTAACAAAACTTTCTGCACTTTTAGTTTTTACACTAAATAATAGAAAATTATTTTCTTATTCTAAAAAATCAAAACAAAAAATATTTTTTTAAGATACTAATTTTTAAAAACATTTACGAAAAAGAGTAAACATTTTTTTTTAATGTTTTAGTATGAATTCTGTCTAAAATCAAACAGTAAGTTTTGAGATAGTAAGTTTTTTTTTCCCCTTCAATATTTTTTGTTGATTTTTGTGTATTTGTGTATATTTTTAATATTTTTCAACATTTAAGTATTGCTATGTTTTATATTAATCAGATGAAAAAAGAGCAAGATGAAAAAATACCTGAGAGTTCAGAACCACTGCTTTTGAAATCAGAAAATATAGCATGGGTACCATTTTATGTAGCAACTGCGTAAGTAGAAATTTGAAAACCTAAAGGTTGGAAAAAACCTATTTTTTAAATGATATGTGTTTAGTGTGTAATTTATATATATGTAAACATAACTTCTTTTTATTTGAAAGATTCATGTAGTTTTTCCATCTGATTACATTCTTAAAAATAATTCAAATAATTATTTTACTATCCTTCTTCACTGTGCCCATTGCAAGAATAATGAAAGCAAGTTCATCAATAATTTTTAAATATGTTTTTTAAAAAAATAACTGTCTTATCAGTTTTTTTATCAACATTTAAAAACTTTTAGAAAGAAGTATGGCTTTCTATTATTAAGGTTTAAAATGCAGTGTCTGTATTAATAAAAAATTAAAAAATAAGTTTTCCCTCTTAAAATATTTAACAGAAAAAAACTTTGATATCATATTTTTATAGGTTTTTTTTTGCTTTTTCTTCCTCCTTCAATTGTCAATATTTCTCAGTCTCAGTGTATTGTTGTGGGGAAAGTAAAATAATAAGAGAATTCTTTTGAAAAAATCAAATCTTTTTTCAAAAGCTGTTACCATATCCCCATACACACATTCACCATTATCACTTTATTTAATTTTATCTTTGAGAATTTATATTCCATTAATCTCTTTTGGTATTACTTTATATATGTATTTCTCTGATTTTACTTAATATGTAAATCTTTAAAAGGTGTTTTTTTATTTATTTTTTTTATTTTGTAGAGTATGAATTTAGTATAAACAGTTAATATATTTTTTTATGATTTCATTATATATTGTGCAAATTCATTTCTTTCCCATTTTTATTATAAATTTATATAATATTTTCAAGTGTAAGAAAAAATTCAATATTAATAAATTTTATTTGAAAGATTTGTTTTGAATAATCCAATTTAACTATATATTCATTTATAAATGAAGCTTAATTCTTCTAGTGTATTATTCTAGTGCTTTAGTAAAGTTTTGTTATATTTATATAGTATTTATATTTTCATTAATTGTATAACATTTAAATGTATGGGTTCATTCAAATCCCAAACTAATCTTCTATACATGGTTCTGTTAAGGTATCTTCTAAGTCCCTATTCAATAGTTTCCTGTGGAGGCAAATCAACAGTTACTTTTCAGAACATGCTTTTGGCTTTCTTCATGCTTTTTACTGTCTGTAGTAAGTATGAGTTTTTATATTTGATAAAAAGCTATTCAAATTAGTTTTAGTTGAACTTGATATAATATTGGTTGAAAATTGCATAGATAAAATGGTATGCATGTGTTACAGTACTAGGATTATTTTTAAGATTATCTTCTTTTTCATACATTTTAAAGTTTCAGTTTTATAAACTAATAAATTATTTTATGTTATGATTTTAAATCATCTCTACAATTATAGTCCATTTTACATATTTTTTTTCTAATTAGTAAAAAACAGTATTAAAAATTGACTTTTAAAATGTTTGTATATGTTTATGAAATAAGAAAAAAATTATAATTTTGATCAATTTTTCCTAAAATACCTGTGTTAAAATGAGTGCTTACTATAAAATAACAACTGTACTCCATTTCTTTCTTTGTAACTTCTTTTGAACTTTTTGTTTTAAAAATATCTCCTGTATTTTTCCACCCCTTCCAATCCAGTCCTTAACACTTAATCTCTTATTTTGAATTATAATTCTTGTACCCTCTGTAGATAACTTTTTTTAATAATATATTGAATTTTGTTCTTTTTAAAGAATAAATTGGATTTTCTTTTTGAGCTTCTTTCTGAATTTAGAATCTATTAATAAAGGGAGGGATATATTTGAAAAATATTTTGGTAGCATTTTCCTAAAATAGGAAATAAATTCCTTTTATTTTAACATTTTTACTTTTTTTAATTCCTTTTCTAGTTGAACAAAGAAAAGTGAATTTCAGGGATTTTATAATATAATTCATGAAATCAATGATCAAAGAAACTTAAATATTAATAAAATAAATAGGAATGCACAAGTTGAGAATTGTTGAATTTTATACATTCATTTAGACATAGTTAGTTTTTTTACAGTTCATGAAAAATCTTAGTAAATATTGAAATTTTTGTTTATTAATTTTGTATGTTTATTACATAGTTCTCTTAAACTAATTTTCTGTCATAAATACTGTTTTTCGTATGATGGTGCATGTGTCTAACAACTTATTAAATGAAAAAATTTTTATGCCATTGAGTTTTTAAATCTTTGCTCTAACATTAGTTTTATAACATAATTTTTTTAAAAAAATCCTTTTATATGTGTTTAGAGTAGCAACTCTGTTTTTGACTAAAACTTTTATGCAATGCTGATGATAAAAGTGGTTTATTATTATTATTATAATGAAATTTCAATTTTCTTTTTTTTTAATTAAGGTAATTGGTTTTTTGCATCTATTATACTTGCAATGTTGTCCTGTCATTCATTTTATCATGTTACTCTTCTTATACCCCTTGCTATGTATGTATATCAGGTAAGATTTCAAATCAAATGTATAATTTTTCATTATGTGTGTTTAAATTTATTTTTATGTTATTTATTAAATACATTACAACTTTTAATAAATTAAACTTTCAGATAGCATTTTTAGTTATCGTATTTAAACTTTTACAAATTTAGGAAAAAATATTTACAAAATTTTTTAATATGTAAGCATCAAAATTGTATATGTTAAAAAGAAAGGTAATCTATTATTAATCTTCAAGGAGCTTTTTGTCAGATTTAAAAAATAATTGTAATTAAATTTATTTTGCTATCTTTTTTTTCATGATTCTGTCTGAAAGCTCCCTAAAAGCTTAAATTCATCAATAAACAAGCAAAAGTAATATGTTTTTTTCAATCTTCTCTGTGAAAAGAGTGAACACACTCTGCATTCATCTTCAACAGAACCCTATTCTCTCTTCATCTTCTCTTTTTCAATCTTTTATTTATTTGGCCAAATCATAGAAATAAACATGAGTGGGAAGAAAAAAATATCTACTCGTAGGAAAATCAAGCAACTATCCAGCTGTTGATATTTTATATCCAATATATTCTTATATTAAGTTGTTCTTGCCATGAAATATAATTTATTCATCTGTTCTCTGCAGTGCTATGGGTAAACAGAGCCATTGTGTAAAATTATTTTTTAGCATTCTTATACTTAAAAAAACTGTACAAAAGCATTGTTTCAAAGATTTTGTTAGACGAATGAAGAAAAGTAAAAATTAAAATAAAGCACTTTTGAGAAAAAAAATTTTTCTTTGTTTTCTGTAATAAATAAACACATGCACAAGTTGCTTAAAATTAAACTGACAGTAATTAGAAGCAGGTAACTCTAGTTCTGCTGAACATATCATAATAAAATTTTAAATATGTGTAATGTAAATCATGCAGCCAAGGTTTGCATCAGGAAAAAAAATAGTTTAAAATTTTGACAATATGTTATTGCTTTACTGCTAAAACCATATGCAAATAAGAAGCAAGTGTTAAACAATACCTATGGTTAGGACAAATCATTGGCCATGGTGAACATGCTAAACAAAAAGGTTCATGCATTTGCTGTAAAAAATTTATCAAAATGAGAGTAACATCTTGGCTGTTCTCCATACTTATCAGTGGATGAAAAAAATTAAGAGGACTCATGTTTGTGTAAACACAATTGAATACAAAATTCATAAATTTGAAGAAACTAGTTCTCTGGATGGGGCACAAGGAAGAGTATGATATGCACCTGAGCTTACAATTATGGAATAAATAACAATCGCCTCTGCTAAAGCATTTACACAACCTTCAAATACAGAGTGGCCACCCAGTCTGTAGCATGAACATTAGACATTCTGGTGTCAAATTTGTTCATGATTGTCACATAAATTTCTAAAGTTATATCCTTACAAGATACCATAAGATCATTCTGCATGTCTTGATTTTGCCTTGCATTTGCCAGTAGATGAGTATTAGCCATCACATATCTTAAGGACAGATGAGACTCACTTCCAGTTAAAAAGGCTATGAATACACTGAACTACCACGTATGGGGTTCCAGCAATATTCATGCCTTGCTTCAACAGCTGCTACATTTTCCATATGTCACAGAATGGAGTGATTTCACTACGAATTTCATTTTGAAGCCTTACTTTGAGGGAGTAATGGTGAACAAATTTGTTAGGTGCTCTATTGCAAGCAAATGATATAGCTGACTCCTAAAAAACCATGTTGTGCTAGTGTTAAGACAAAGAGACTATTTGGCTACCATATTATTCATGCAAGATGTAGACTGTTAAGAAACTGGTACAAAATTGCTTATAAATATTACTGATGCAATGCTGTGTTACTCATTAAACTAAATTCTTTTTATAATTTTTTCTAACAATATTTGAATTCATTTTGGTACAGTGCTCATTGTCAATTCAAGATAAGGTGATGAATTTTGAACTAATTGACAAAAGAGTCTATATTATACAAATTAAAGTCAAACCTCAAAACATTGTTATTATTTGTGTACATATCCCAATAGAAGACAAGGAGAAAACAGAGAAAGAGATGTTTTATGATAAACTGGAAGAAACGTATAACACACACAAACGCGTACCAAACAACATTAGATTGGTGATCGGAGATCTTAATGCAAAAATAGATAGAAATAGTAATGTAAGCACATTTACTGAAAAATTTAGCCTGCATAATGAGTCTAATGACAATGGAAATAAGCTGTTGAATTTTGAAGTTGGGGCAGAAGTGTTTATTGGGAGCACAGGATTTGTATATAGAGATATACATAAGGTTTATTATTAAGGTTTAATCATTAAGGTTAAAAATGTTGAACTCCTTAATGATTTAAAACTGAAATACTCAAGAGATGAAAAGAGTATTTCAATACTGCACTTGTGGGAAATGATGGTCTGGAAGAGTCAGAAATTGTGCCAGGTGGCACAAACCAGAACCAAGAGTATGATGACATAGACTCTCCATCTGTTGAAGTGGAGAGAGCATTGAAAAAATTAAACAATATCAGTTCGACAGGACCAGATGGTATTAAATCTAAGCTCTTGAATATAATGGAGCCTAAATGTATTGAAGAGATTCATGCTGTGATCTCGAATATTAGAACTGTGGAAAAAATGCCCATTGAATAAGAGGATGGATCCATATGTCCATTATTCAAGAAAGAAGACATGTTTGAATACAGTAGCTATAGAGGAATTACCCTGTTAAATACATCATATAAGGTATTCTCTAACATCTTGGCTGAAACACTTGGTGAATATTCCAGTAAAATAATATGAGAATATTAATGTGGATTTCAAAAAGGTAGATCTTCAACTATACAACATTAGACAGTTACTTGAACAGACCAAAGAACATGGCATTGATACATATCACTTGTTCTTTGATTCTAAGACAGCATTGATAGGGAGAAGCTGTTTGAAGCAAAGTTGGAGTTGGGAATACCCAAGAAATTAGATTGATAAAAATGACCTTTAATAAAATGAAATGCAGAATTAAGCTGGGCGCAGAACTTTCAGATGTTTTCTATACTGAAAAGGGATTAAAACAGGGAGATCCTCTTTCTTGCCAGTTATTTAATCTTACTCTTGATAAAGCAAACTTGCCCTTGTAAGCAGAGTCTCTTCTGGTGTACAAATACAAAAAAACCATCTTCACAAAGTCTGTACAACTGTAGCATATACAAACAATATAGACATAATGGGAACAACAAGAACAGCGATTATTGA
>BMAV01005139.1:90503-115744 GCA_019973955.1 Trichonephila inaurata madagascariensis
CTCCAAACTTATACACTTAAAAATATTTTAGACCAATAATGTTTAAAAACAACGGTGCGAGCTAAAACGCGTAATACTTAAATTGAATTACTTCAATTATTAATTTCAACCAAAATAAAACTTCTATAAAAACATTTGATTAAATTTATTATAAAATGAAAAACAATTTAATCATTCAAAGTTCTTAATTTGAAAACGAAACAATTAGAAGTTAGTCACTTAAAAAAAAAGCTCATATATTTTTTTATTACACAAATAAAAATAAAATCATTCAGGATCTATCTCATCATCAAATTCTAATAATAAGCACACGTTTCAATAGAAAGCATAATAATTCTGTCAAAAATGAACTCAAAATATTCATATATTGAATGATAAAATACACCATTAAAAATTAGATCATTTAGGATGTTTCATCAATAAATTATAAAAATGAACAATGTTTGAATGAAAAGCAAAGATGATTCAGTGAAGTTTCTTCTCAAAATACAGGAAATGATTAATTTATTACACAACAGCTGTGGGAAAAAATGTAAAAAGTAATCGAAAATTACGAAATATTTATTCTAAGAATGACGGATTTATGAATTCCTAATGGGCTAAGAGGCACCAGTCAAGGTCAGTGACGCAACAAAACGGAAATGCTTGTTTTCCATATTGTACAACATATCAAATACAATAAATCAATTGGTTTTTAAATGAAATACAAAAAGAGTTAAAATAACTTGAATATTCATCGATTTCCTTAATATTTTAGAAAATATACTTGCAAGGAATTTAATACGGGCGATTAAATATGCACAAATAGAAAAATAGTATTTCAAAAAACACACATGATACTTAAAAATATAAATTACTTCATGAAATCAGCTACAACATTTTTTTTTTTTTATATAATCAACATGACGGTGGCTTATGAATTCTTTATTCCTTTAGATTTCTTTTCTTTTAATGAAGAACAACAAAAACACAGTACCTGATACAGTTGTTTAAAAAGTAATTGAAAGTTCTTGGCTGAATTCTGCCGATGAAGCTTGAAATGGACTCACTGAATTTTCATCAAAGCGATTGCACGACGAAGTAACTCCACAAAGGAACACTGTTGCTATAATTTTAGTATGTTATGAGAGGCAAACCATTTGTGTTTACATTTCAGTCAGCGTTTTCAATTTGGGCGTTAAACCAATTTTTTTTCAAAGAAGGTTAGGAAAAGAAGGTTTTAAATCAATCCCGGAGCGATCCCCCAATTATTTCTGTGGGAATCCAACCGAAATCTTCCAAAAGGTCGGAATCCTTCAGATAGCGGGGTTTTTATTGGCGTGGTGTCTAGGGGTTTTTAAGGTGTATTAGTTAATTTTGAAATAAAATATAGACAACATAGTTTAAGAAAGAAACTGGTTGAAAACTAAATAATTTATTATGAATTATAGGGGAGTATTTACATGGTGAATATTTCAAAAGAATAGGAAAGTTAGATCACATTACTTTAAGGAAGGCAATTGAGATTAAATAGAACTCATTCTGCTATGCTATTAAGACTTACCGCCTGGCGCGGGCGAACGGCGCTGATGCGCGAAATACGACGTTTCCCTGACGAGTGTTAGTGGGCCTCTGCCGAAAAAGGTTGATGTCGGAGTTTTAAAAGGGACGCTAGATGGCGTTGATGTAGAATACTGTTTTGATTAGAATTGCCGACCTCTGGAAAGGGACATGATCTAACCTTTTACAAATGGGATATCCTACATATATATAAGAAAACTTATAGTGTCATATTTTTTCGTGGCGAGTGGTTGATGTTAATGTGGCAAACCAAAAGATTGGGCGTGGCCGGTGGTGAGTGAAGATGCTGTATTACGTGGCGAGTGGACGATTACTGTATTAACGAAGAGGCAGTCCTGTAATTTATTAACTCCAGTTTATTGTACTTCTTGAAATACATGCATCTTATAAACAACAAAGACTGGACGGCACAGACAACACACAAAGCACGGCAGCCGGCTGACTACATGTTTACAGAGTGACGAGCGAAGAGGCGAGAGAGAGCGGGCTTGCGCTGGGGGTTACTGGGTTTTATAAAAACCCTCCATCCCATATCTAATGTGTCAGAGTCCTCAAAAGTTGCGAAAGTAATTAAAAAGTCCATTAGGTTTTAGCAATTCAGTGGTTGACGCAAGCGTCTGAAGTAGCAGACAGTGAAAAGTCTCTTCCTGATTGGTCGGTCGAAGCGTGACGTCAGAGTCGCTGAAGTTCGAGGGCTGTCACTGGTGATTGATGGAAGAGCAGTGGATGACTGTGAGCTGTCGTGACTGGTGATTTATGGTGCCTGGCCGTGGTTCTGCTGGGAACTGGATGGTCTGAAAGGAAGTGATGGCATTGGTTGTTGCAGTTGAGTGAGATTTCTCTCTATTGGCTGTACAGAGGGTGTGTAGATGAGGGGAAATGAGAAATCAAAACGGGGTTCCTGGTGGGGGTGCAGCGAAGGGAAGTTAGAATTTGAAAGAATGTGAAAAGGAAATAAAAAGGAAAGAAATAAAATTTAGCAAGTTTTGGGGGTCATTCACATAGTGAGTGACCAGGAAAAATAATTATGATGGGTTGTAAGAGTCTAGGAGAATTCTCCTAGGCCTCTTACAGAGCTAGAGATTGATAATGTTGGTGTTGTTTATAGTTGGGAGTTTAGCAAAGAATCTTTTGGCTAAGGTTTGAATGGCTCGATTTTAGTATCTTTGTAAATATTTGCATTTTTGGTGTATCTGCATGCTTAACTATAGTTCTGATAATGGAATTTTGTGCTACTTCGAGTATTTTAACGTTTGTCTTTGCTGCTTATCCCCCCACAGGACAAGCGTAACTGAGAATGGGACGCAAAACGGCAGTGAAGAGAAGTAACTTGTTATATAAGTAAACATTCGAATTCCGGTTAATTAGAGGGTAGATTGATCTTAATGCAGTCTGGAATTTATCACGCGTATGCATCATGTGTTGTTTCCAAGTGAGTCCTTTATCTAAAATAACGCCTAGATATTTAGTAGTTTGAGCCCAGTGTAGTGGTGTGGAGTATAGAGTGGGTGGTGTAACTGGTCGACGCCTTTTAGTAAATAAAACCGCAACAGTTTTATCAACATTGCAGAGAGCGGGCTTTCTAGAGGCTTGCTATTTATATTCAGCGGGACATCACGTGATTTAGGAGGTGGATAGATGTAGTTTCAAAAGTTACCGGCTGGCGGATAACCAATTAAAATAATTACACGGTTGTCCTGAAGGACTGGACATTAAATAATTCAAGAGCTATAACAAATTAAATTATTGGAATTATTACATATATATAATTTTAAGTCTTAAAAAATACAAAACAATTCGAAATTATGGACATAATAATTACTTGTTATTATTTAAACCGAGTAAAATGTAAGAGAAGGAATCGCCCTTTTCAGCAAGCCAATTTTTTGAGTCTACTGATGGTAAGAATCACAATAACTTATTTTAACTTATAGTAACTACAAACAAAACTAAAATAAAATATCTCTTGTGGTTCCCAACCTACCAAAAACTCATTACCCCTGTCCTCTGATGGATAGCTGACACCGGACATCGAATGGTTGTAAAGAATGTCCATTGCGATCCCACACCTGGATGGGGAGAAAGTTACGTAAACATATCAACTTCATCATTTAATATATACACCTGCCTCGAAAACTTCAAGTTTCAACATAAAAGGAAACTGATATTAAACATGCAAAGTACAAAATAAGATACGCTTTATGAAATACCAAATTCCCACACAATAATATTCAGAAAATATATAAAAAAAATTTGTAACAAAAAAAAATATATATGTTCTTCAAATTCGATCCAAATGACACCCCGGGCAGGGTCCGGCCCTAGAGTCACCCCTGATCTTATTCAGGGGCGTAGTTATCGCCGTATTAATCATCCGGGACCCCCAAGCTACAGACACCCCACAATACGTGTAAATAAAAAATCCCAAAGTGTTAGGTGCCACAAAAAGGGTCCTCAAAGGAGTTTCGATACAGGGCACACTCTGTACTAGCTACGCCAGTGATCTTATTCTCTACTTTCAACACAGGTCCAGGTCTTGCAGTTTTGTCGCCCCTCTCCCCAATTGATTGAATGTTAACGTCGCACTGTTCAGTTACTCGAGGGCTTTTGGCGACGGACCACGTAATTTTGAACCAAGGTCAAGTGACGTAAACGACACCTGAGCTGGAACCCCCTCTCCTAACCACCACACCAACCGGAGGACGTTTCAGCTCTCGACAGATTTAACGTGCATCGCTGCCTTACACGGCGGGTCCTTAGTGGTATTGGGCTCGAACTCGTGACGAGGCAAGCCATGATCCGATACCTATACCACTCGGCTATCGCGGTCCCTCCACTCTCCCCAAAGTAAAAAAAAAAAATTATTTAAGAAGGCAAATTCTCTCATAGGTACACACACACACCTATAAAACTTGAATAGTTCTTGAGAGTAGAAAAAGGCTGCACACATAATAATATATATTAAAAAATTAAAACACAAAAAATTACAAGGGGGTTTCTTTTTTTAACTTTTAATTTTTAAAACTTCCTAATTTTTTTAAAATCAGTTTTTTCCGTTAATTCATGTTTAATATAGACTATGTAACTAAATCTTTTAATTTACTTTGAAAAGTTGCGATAAGTAAGAAATTTTTCATGAATTTTAATTTTCAGAAACTTCTCTCCACTTGCTACACATATTGGCAAAGAAAGTATAATTGTTAATACAATAGCAAGATTAGAGAGGTGTAAATTCTAAATTTGAAAATATAAATTTTAAGAAACTTCAATTGGACTTTTTCTTTTTTTACTTATAATAAAGCCGTAGAGCTGACACTTTCTCATCTATCTATTGATTTTCCATCGGTCAAAATTATTTCTATATTTTTAGTTTTTGATTAATACAAATTTTTAAGTGTATTTTTTAAATCATATATATTGCATCAAAACCGAAAACAATTGCTTTGGACACTCATTAAATTCAATCTACATTTCAACGCATTAAGGTTGTTTTCGCCATATGTACGAGAGCGTGAACTTTGACGCCGAGTATGTGGCCGCGGTAGCCAAGTGGTATAGGTATCGGATCGTGGCTGGCTTTGTCACGAGTTCGAGCCCTGTGCCACTAAAGACCCGCCGTGTAGGGCAGCGGTGCACGCTAAATCTGTCGAGAGCTGAAACGTCCTCCCGTTGGTGTGGTAGTTAGGAGAGATGGGTGCCAGCTCAGGTGTCGTCCACTTCACTTGACCATGGTTCAAAATTACGTGGTCCATCGCGTTGCTTAACAGTGCGACGTTAATATTCACTTACTCACTTGACGCGGAGCATATTTTCAGACAGAAAAAATGCCTCAATTTTTATAAAAATGGGGGACATTGTAACTCATGCATTTGTTTATAATATAGTATTTTTAAAATTTCAAAATATTTCATAAATAATTAGTTATTCCACTTAACATGTGAAAGGATAGCTCATTTATAGCATTACGGTATAGGGAAAAAAATGCAAAACACATTTTATAAAAGAAAAAATGTGTCAAAACTCTAAAAATGAGCAGTATGATAAAATATGCGGTTCTTTACAGGATAGTAAAGCCAGAATATAATATTAATGTTTGAGTACTTTTATATCTGAAAAAATGTTCCGAATTCGGCCCCTATTCTTTAATATTAGCCAAAGATAGCCTTAATTACTTGATCAATTGTAAAAAAATAAAACCATTTCGAGTTTTAATTTAGGATCTTTCATCGAATCCCCTCGTGCTTCAGATCAAAATTAATACTTCGTCGAACTCTGAAGTGGTTACATCATCTCAAAATTAGCAGCTATATCAATCTCGTCACCCAGTTCTCTGACATCACAGAACATTTCATCAAAAACCGCATCCGATCGAAAAAAGATCCTTAAAAAAACCTTTACAATTTTTTAAGAATTGCATAACAGATGGTAGATCGTAGTCTTTTGTCTGCAATAGAGCTTGCTTATTAGATTTATGCAAATTAAGACAAATAATAATGGAGCATAGGAAGATGAATCGTTTGAGTCTATACTAATCCAGATGTCTTATCTCCTATGGAGTTGTCCATTTCAGCATTATCTATATATATATAAATGAATGTGTGTCTGTCTGTACTCGATAGAATTAAAAACCATACATCCAATCGCCGTGAAAATTTGGGAAATTATTAGGTACATCGCCAGGAAGGATTTTAAATGATTTTTTTTTAAATCAGAGTTGGGGTTCTAGTTGCTCCCGAACAAATATCTCAAAAATATCAAAATAACATCCTATATATACAGGGTGTTTCAAAAGTCACGCACATCAACCTTTGTGGTTGAGTTTTAAAGACAGATGAATTATGTTAACAAACAGAATAAAGGACAAACAAAGGTTGAACGGTTATCTTTATTGCCAGCTGTCAAACATGGTAAAATAACAGTAAATGTTCAAACTGATGTCCGTTTCCCTGGACACACAATCGAACTCTTTTTACCAGATTTATTGACACTTTACGAAGAGCGTGAGAATTAATGTCCGATATTGCATGAAACATGCTCTTAGGTTCATCAATCATTATTCCTGAAGGTGACATTTTTCAGATATCCCCAAAGAAAAAAATCCTGAATTGACAAGTCCGGTAAACGAGTTGGCCAAAGTCCTTTGGAAATGACACGATCATCGAAAAATTCAGTTGAAACTTCCATACTGTCCCATAATGTCTGACACATTGCGCCGTCTTGCTTCAACCAAGCGCACCTTTCATCACTTTCAGCAAGGATATGAATTCTGTAATGATGTTTAGGTAGACGAATGGTCTTTTCAATGGACTTCTTTGTAAAGTGGTCTCCACATCTGCCACTTTCGTTTTCATTATGAATGCTATGCTCGATCGCTACCTGTCAACAACCGATCCTGTGTCACGTAACCGTTGCACTAAAAGTGTTATCACTGATGCATTTGGTGGTGTTTCACCTGAATATTTCTGCTGAAATGCATTTATCACACGGCAATGGAATTTTATAGCGAAATAAAATTCCACGATGGCTATTTGCTCTTGGGAAACATCATGCATCTCCCGTTGTGCTGAACTGACTACAACTCAAAAGTATTTTAAAACTGATGCCTTATACGTTCAAAACTTCCTATGATGGGGTCCCTGCTGCCATCTAGTTGAAGAAATCTCAGCCAACCCTTTTGGTTTTTAAGCAACAAGGATTACCATGTGGAAGTGCGTGACTTTTGAAACACCCGGTATAAAAGAGAAAAGCGACTGACTAATCACGATATCTCCGGAACTATTAAACCTACAGACTTGAAATTTGGTAGACAGATTCCTTTCATGGAGTAGATATCAGCTAAGAACGGGTTTCACAAAGATCGAACCCCAAGGGGCGTTATAGATAATTAGCTCCATTATCAAACTATTTGATGTACAGTCTTGAAACTTGGTACGCAGATTCCTTTCATAGAGTAGAAATACCCTATAAAATGATTTTTACGAATATCGACCTCCAAGGGGCGTTGAGGGCGCTTAAGGGACGTTATGCATAATTATTTCCATTTTTAAACTGTTAGACGTACAGTCTTGAAATTTGGTAAGCGGATTCCTTTCACAGAGTAGAGATCCGCTACAAAATGGGTTTTGTGAAAATCAAATCCCAAGTGGCGCTTCAGGAGCCTAATGGGCGTGATGCAAAATTATTTCCATTTTTAAATTATTAGACAAACAGTCTTGAAATTTGGTACGTAGAGATACGTTTGGTACGTACCTTTCATGGTGTAGAGATCCGCTACAAAATGAGTTTTTGAGAAAATTGACTCCCAAGTGCCGTTGTGGGGGTCAAAGGGGCGTTCTACATAATTATTTCAATTTTTAAACTATTAGAAGTACAGTATTAAAATTTGGTAAGCGGATTCCCCTTTCATAGAGTAGAGATCCGCTACAAAATGAGTTTTGTGAAAATTGAATCCCAAGTGGCGTTGCGGGGACTTAAGAGGCGTTATAGATAATCATTTCCATTTTTAAATTATTTGACGGACAGTCTTGAAATTTCATAAACGGATTCCTTTCCTGTAGTAGAGTTCCGCTACAAAATGGGTTTTGTGAAAATCGAACTTTAAGTGGCGTTGCGGAGAATTAAGGGGCGTAATAAATAAATATTTCCGGTTTTCAACTATTAGACGCACCTGCTTGAAAATTAGAAGGTATGTTCCTTTCATGGAACAGAGTTCCTCTAACAAAGAATCTTGTAAAAACCGACCCGGAAAGCAGTGGTGTTGCGAAGGGTTAAGGCGAGTTATTCCTGTTTCCTGTTTTTGAATTTAACCCATTTACTTGAAATTTGTTGAGCACGTTTCTTTAGTTGACTAGAGTTCCACTAAGAATGGATTTCACGGAAATCAACTCCAGGGGGAAGCAGAGAAGTTATTGGGTCACATTGATAGACAAAATTTCCATTTTCGAGCTACGAGGATTATAATAATAAAATTTGGTTTGCATGTTTCTTTTGTTAAATTGAAATCCGCTAAGAATGCTCTCATCGGGGCTACGGGGCGTATTCATGATAAAAATTCCGTTTTTGCTCTATTAGATATAGACTTGAAATTTGGCACGCATGTTTATTTTATGGAGTAGAGATCCACTGTGTGTGAAAGTTGCTTTGGTGGAAATCCACTTGATTATTGGGGTAAGTGAGCGCAAATATCTTTCTACTTCTATTTTAGATATTAATAGAAATTATAGTTTCTGTCATTTTTATATCAAGAGGCGAGAGTTACAGCTATAAATATATTTTTTAATAGAATCGAATTCTTAATGCTAGATATGAATAATTTATATATATGTAAACAGTATATATTTATACAACATCGTGAAATACCCAGTGAAGCGGGTGGGTAACAGCTAGTTATAAATACTAAACACAGCATCATAAATACCTTCTACATGACGACATGAAACTAATGTATCATTGTAATTTTGAACTGCTGTCAAGAGAGGAGACTACACCAGAACCGACTAATTTCCTAACTCCCATACCACCACACGTGAGAACTTCAACCGCAAGAGATTTACGTGCATTAACACTAATGCATATGAATCGATCGAGGAATAAGTACCGTATTTACTGGAATCTAGGCCGCACCCCCTTTCCCTACCCGTTTTTGAAGGGAGAAAAGTGTGCAAAAGGTTCATCAATATCCAAAATTTAATAAGAAATAATACGCTAATAATTAACTTATTTTATCTGTATTAAAAACTTTCAAAGACATACATAAACCTATAATTACTGTAATCATCAGTATCATGTTTCGAAAATGATTCGTCACTCCTATAGTCATAGAGTCGCCATTTTCCGTGCCATTCAATGTATTTGTTATGCAACATTTGCTCAAGAGAATGTAAAAGAAACATTAAAAATTGTTGAACATTTACAAGCAAACATTATATCCTTTTATTTACGCCATCGACGTATATTTGTTTCATCCATGTCAAATTTTCAGTGGCCGCTACTCTGTTTCTGTTTTTCTCTGCATATAAAATTGCCTCCCTTGTTATACTTCCGTCACAGTGAACTCGTCTTGATTCTATTACCGATATCTTTGATGCTCAAGTGATTAAATGAAAGCGTATAAAAAAATTTCTTAAATACGAGCAGATAACTATGTTTTGGATATACTGAGTACTGAAGATAAACTACGGAGTGGGATAAGTCATTGATGCAAGTGGCCACAATGGACGGTTACATTTTTCCTTTTGAAAGTGATGGAAACTCAATTCCCCCCTTCTCACCCAACAGATGTTTTGCTTTCGATTCTAAGCCACACCCGATTTTCAGTCGCATTAACATTGGAAAAATAGTGCAGCTTATATTCGAATAAATACGATAATTTAAATTATCACACAATTATAAGAACGTCGGTCATGAATATGATATCATAACCACTCTTCTATCACAAACCTAAAATAGCAAAGGAAATACCCGGGCCTTAAAATTCAGTCCTGGTAATTTGAATACTACAATATTTTTTTTTATTTTTAAGATCTAGCTTAGAATTAATATTTGTTAACTTTCATTAGGAAGTAATCCTAGTTATTTAGCACATACCTAAGCATACTTTTTGTATATTTATTTATATTACACAACAGTATTTTAAATTATTAGTATTAGTATTTTAGATTAACAGTATTTCACTGTGATCATGTTTAACTGTAAACAAAACAACAAACGAAAAGTTCATTTGCAACGGAGATTTGCGTCCTTGTGTATTCCTTATTACCAAATTTAGATGTACAAATGGATTAATACTCCTCTAAACAAGGTTCTTTAAATTTATTTTCAAATACGTTTCGAACTGTAAATATGCTTTTTCAGATATCAAAGTTTTTTTAACTGAAATCTTATTTTCGGTTTTAATCATTGTCAATGTATTATTTCGTACACGCAAATCGAAACTATATTATCATTTTAATCTGCGAGCGAATTTTTAGTTTTTTGATTATGAAACATTCTATTTTTGAGATATTTTCCAGCAATTTCATTAATATTTATATGAATTATTTTTCTTTGGAGAATTAAGAACCAAGTAGAACCTTAAATTTTCAGAATTCTAGAAGAAAGGCATAAGCATATATAATTTTTTAAAGTTAGTAATGAAAGTTACAAATTTTCAATTGAGGAATAAATAAATCCCAAGATGTGTAATCTATAATGCACAAATTGTGAGGTTTTTTTTATATTATTCTTTACTTTCAGTGAAAGGGAATTGTTTCATGTACTGTATCATTTGAAGATAAATTTAATGCTAAATAGAGTAAAATATTTTAAATTTTTTTTTAAAAGCTTTAATAAATTTATTTTCTGAAAGAAACAATGTCTGAATCTGTTGTAGGTAATAATTAAAATGTGAACTTATATTACAAACTAAAATGATCCTGTTAAATTTGTTTCCTGAAAAAATTTATTTTATTCAATTTGTTCTGTTTGCAAAATAAATTGAATTGTTCAATTTGGTAATTTTTTAAAATATCAGCACATAAATTATAATGAAGTAATAGAGATATTCATATTATAAAGGATAAATGAGCAAAGAAACAACTAAAAGAAAATATTAGACATTTACATAAAGAACAAATACCTATAAAAATTACATTTCATACAGTGAAATTATAGCATAAGTAGAAATGTAACTATTTCTGGAGTACGTTAATTTTGTTTACTTTATAAGAAAACAAAACAAAGAGTAGAAAAAATTTATTAAAATTGTTGATAACAAAAGGCTAAAGGTAGAAGAATGTTGTCAGAATAACTTTAGTATAGTTGCTGTTGTGTGTGAGTTCAAGATTAATAAAGTCAACAAACTTTACATATAGTTGACTGATTAAAGTGTAGAACAGGCAGCTCTTTTTGAGAAGCTGTTGATTTTTTTATTTATTTTTTTTTACAATGTAAGAATACATTAATCAGTCGAATTCTTCTTCTCAGTGACACAGATGTTGATTTCAGAAACTGAACATTTGATTTTATTGGAAATCAAACCTTTAGCATTATATCACAGGTATTTTTTCTTTGGACTCCAAAAATCATTTTTTAAAAAAGATATAAATTCACTACAAAAAATGCAACCAATATCATAGCCGAAATCTTAATAAAGTTTTTAGCAAGAACAATAAAATGTTTGTTCTAAAAAAATCTTTTTAAAAATAGTTGACTTTAAATAACTATGAAACACAATGAACACATGATGCTATCAGAATAAGTTCACATTTCATGATATCTGGGTTATTAAAATAAACAGTTTGCCAGAATGAAAGCTTTATCACACCTTGAAATCTAAAAGCATTGCAAATATAAAGGATACCTTTTCCTACACTCTATCTGAGAAAGGATTCCAAGAAAGAGACATTTTTTAAATCTATAGCAATGGTCTAAAAAGTACAAAGGGTGCTTATGTATTAGCATCACCACAGCAAAATTGGCACCACACAAATTGCACCTTGATTTGAAAACAAAGATTCTAACATGTTTTCTATGGGGGAAAAAACTCAGTTAGATTTTGGTGGAAAATGGTATGATGCATAAATTTGGCTGTGGTGACGCTAATATGTAAGTACAGTTCAAAGTAGAACAGAAGAATGGTTACATCCAGATCATGTAAAATCAAATGTTTTAGCATCTTACAAGAAAAATTATGGGACGCAGATGGTTCAGGCTGGCTGCAAGTAAATTAAAACATACTGAATGAGTGAAAATATGTAGATAAAATTTTGAAACTGATATTGCTATATAAAACTTAATGTATATGGTATTATCTAAAAGCTTTTGTTTGAATGCATTGTCAAATAAAATACAATATTTGTGTATTACCATAACCTGTTGTAATGATTTGGTGACACTTAATGAATGAACTACATTTACTAGATGAATGAAGTCTTGTATAACCTTATAAACACATATTGCATTTTTTAAAATAAAGATCTTAATATACTTAGTTTTATTAAATTTATTGTTAAAATTTTTACTATTTTAAATCAAATTTTTTATCTTTCAATTATATGATGATTTCCATTTATTACAGTATTGTATATATATATATATATATATATATCATTTATTACTAGAGTTAATGTTAATGAGAGTTTCAAAATGGATAAATTTCATATTCCTGTTGGAATTACCCATTCCAAAAGACTAAATAACTTGAATTGTGATTATGTGAGTTGATTGCAAATTGTACAGTAGTAGGTATAATTTTGTATCTTGGTAGTAGTTTTAATTTACATCATATTCAGCTATTGATGTAAGTGATATTTTATAAGCCATTTGGAGGATATTTTATAGTTTAAAAATGCATTGAGATTTAAAGATGAATCTTACTTTTTAAATCAATTAGTTTCTTATTAAAATGACTTTGCCATTCTTTGAAAAAAAATCATTAATTTATGGACAATAGCAAATTCTGATTTGTTGATTAAAATGTCATATAATTATCTATTTTATCTATCTTTTTCTTGTGTAGGCCTATAGGAGAGTTCTCAATATGGCAACTCAAGCTTCTCTAGACCCTCTGAAAGAGCTGCTACAAGTTATTTATGAAACAAATCCTGCAACTAAACCTGTTATTGGTTATTCTTGGGTCCCAAGATTTATACAACCACCTAATGTTGAAATGACAAAAGCCTTAATATGCGGAGTTGACTGTGATGAAGTTTATCCAAATATATTTGTTGGTGATGAGTAAGTAATAATGCTGAAAATGATTATCTGCTTTTCTATTACAATAATACTGTATTGACAAAAAAACATTAATTTCTAACACTGAAAATATCAGGTGCTCGAAAACTATGACTACACTTTCAAATTTTAATTACAAATAAACTAGCTGAGATATTCACTTATGGTTTTTTTGTGTTCCTTAAAGAAAATAACATAATTTTTTTCACATTGTTTTGTCGCACAATTTCAATGTGCACACCATTAGTCGCATGCAGGACATCAAGTCTACACGAGTAATATCTTCTCAGTTTCTGCTAGAATGACCAGATTTTGTTTTTCACATTATGCTTTCTGTCGTCATAAATCTTTCATGCCTTTATAAATTGTAAATCTTGAAGGTGGACTTTGTTCATAAGTAGTCCAAATTTATGCTGCACTTGTGCTGCAGATTTAAGTTCGATAAACAATGCTAAAATGTGTGCGTTTGTTCTTGCAGTGAAGCTATTTTAAAACAAAAATGTTGCAAAACAGGAACATTGCATCATCTTATTTGCATTTCATTAAACAGAAACTTTACATCTTTTCTTTTTTGGAACATAAAATCTGTAAGTAAAAATCTATGTTTGTTTATTTTTAATTAATTTTTTAAAGTGTAGTCATATATTTTGAACCCACTACATTTCATATATAAATTGTTCATGTGTTTAAAATCACTCTTTCTGAATCAGCCTTATGCATGTAAAAAAGTTTGATTTTAATATCTACTTTTTCTTTTAATGATCTATATGAAAAGAAAATGCATTATCTTCCTTTTTATTTTTTTCTTAGTATAAGTTATAATGAATATAAACATATTTTTCTCTCTGTAAAAAATTTATTTGATCGATGACTTTTTAAAGTACTTTTTGCTGCTACTCCCAGTTTTTTTATACAACAGATTGATTGAATTTTCAGGTAAAATATTTTCTGAAGTAAAAGTATTTTTATTTTTTGAAATTCTCTACTATTTTTAATAGGGGATCTGCCAGAAAAAAAGATTTTCTTCAAGCTGTTGGTATCACACACGTTTTAAATACGGCAGAGGGTTCCAACTTTGGACAAGTTGACACAGGAAAAAATTTTTACTGTGATGCAGGAATAAAGTATTTGGGTTTTAATTTAATTGATGCTCCTCGAACCAGAATAATTGATTATTTTGATGAAGGAATTAATTTTATTGATGAAGGTATCAACAGTGGAGGTAAGTTAAAAGTTTTTAAAGATCGCAATAAAATATTATTATTTTAACAAAATAATGGAATTAATTTGTGACAGATGCACCCAGACGGCAGTTTTCAGATTTCTTAGTGGACATGTAAGAAGCCTTGCCTTCCAGGGTGGCCATAAAACCCATCCAATTTGTCCAAAATGTAACATCGAGCAGGCTTCTCTGACTCATATACTTGGATGTCTGGGTTTGACCTACAATGACTTATTAGATTTTCCTATGCTAGTATATGACTTTTTGAGGGTGAATAAACTCATAGATCTCGTCTAGCGGAAGCTAGACAAGGAGATAAGCAACAACAACACATGGAATTAATTTGGCATTACAATCCCATTAATTTTCATGCAGTTTAAGGTTTTGTAATCCATAAAGATTATAAGGGGGAAATTAAAGGGTCTTAACCCCTTAATCATTGCATAATTTTGAAGAAAATGGTCATAAAAGTGCCAATTTTTTTTTATTCAAGAAAATTATATAAAACTAAGTGTATGTACAATATATGTATTTATTTTTAATTTTTGGCTAAATTTTTAGCTTGAAATAAAATAAATTTTTTAAGGAAAGCCAACATTGAGGGTTATTATGACTGAATGTTGGTTTTCCAGCAAA
Organism: Trichonephila inaurata madagascariensis; assembly: GCA_019973955.1. Lineage (NCBI taxonomy): Eukaryota > Metazoa > Arthropoda > Arachnida > Araneae > Nephilidae > Trichonephila > Trichonephila inaurata. Next base: position 105,634 of record BMAV01005139.1, read on the forward strand.
GAGAAAGAATTTTAAAAAACATGTGTTTTAAACAATAAAGAATTTTATAACACTTATGAAAGATGTTAATTTCTCTCAGTAATTTTTTCTTGTGAGATAAATTTCAAAGTGTGAGATGCAAAGGCCAGCATCACAGGTAATAGTACAGATCCATCATCACTACTCTCAGATTCACTAACTGAACTTTCAAAACAATCACTTATTTCAAAATCACTCTCAGATCCATTTATACTTAAAGTAGGATCCGATTAATTTCCTGACTAACTCCATAATGTATACAATATTAAAATATATATATTATCACAGAACAGAAGCCACATGTATTCAAGACGAGCAAAACTAAGTAACTGAGCTAAGGTTACGAAAACATATTGCTAATATATATGTTTGATTGTGCTAACATCTAGTTTAAAATAAAATATCTATTTCTAAGCACATTACTAATAATCTGGTACTCCCATTTGGTGAGAAATAAACATGATTCCAGGCATAAGAAATAGATAGTTTTAATCTTTTTGGTGCAGTACTTTTGAACACTCCAGCATGGAGGAAATTTCACCCTGTGATTTTGATGGGAGTGAGAAAGAAGGGGTTAATCTCTTTTTTGAGAATGCATTTATTTACTAATTTTAGTTCTTGCAGATTAATGGTAACATATTTGATACAGACATGATATATGTTATTGCTAATATTATAATAGATGACAACAATTGAAAATTTTTATAATTGGATTTATTTTATTGAGTTTTGTCAAGTGTATGTGTTGTGTTTTAGTTAATACATCACTGTTTTGAAAATATTTTTGATTTGTTACATAGCCAGTACAGTTTTATTGTAATAATTTGAAATCATGTTTAGTAGTTTTAGTATTATATGTTATTCATTTATGTTTTTACAAATTTTGATACATTTTTCATAAGATAAAATTTATTAAAAGCTTTTTTAAAAAATTGTGACATTACCATGCATATTTCACAGGAAAAGTTCTTGTGCATTGTTTGATGGGCTTATCTAGATCTGCAACTTTTGTAGCTGCTTACCTTATGATAAAAAAGAAAATGAAAGCAAAAGAAGCTTTACTTACTATACGCAAGCAACGAGAAGTGAGACCAAATGATGGTTTTCTAGTTCAACTTTTGCAACTAGAAGCCAAAGGTTTAGATAAGTAACCATACTGTGGTTTATTATAATGTAAACTTATACATTTGTAATATTTACTTCAGTGCTTTTTTTATATCAATTCATTTACTATTTTAGCAATGATACAAAAATTAAAAATGCTGTAAAGTGTCTTTTATGAAAGTATTTTTTTAGTGAAGAGGAAATGAAATCATTTTAAGATAATTTATTAAAGTTTTAGATAAATGCATTTGCAGTTTTTTAAAATCGAAACCTTACAAATGTGTGTTGTAAGTTATGTTCTCATAATCAAGATGGAATTATTATAAATGCTTTGTAAATATGTATTTATATGCATTACGTTTATATCTTGCAATGTAGTTGTAGTCTAATGATATAAATCTAGAATTTTAATTAATAAATCAGGATGTTTTTTAAAGATTAAAAAAAAAATCTAAATATTTATTTGTATTCATAAAATTGCTTTTAATATTAAAAATTTTGTACTTAAATTTTTTTTTTGTTAAATTCAACTGAAATGCAATATAGTTTATCATGTAATTTTAAAAGAACCAACCATTATAATATTTTACAGTTAGAGAATTGAGATGTTTTGGGTATGTTATGTTATACTTAAAGGTGTATTTTTATTTTATTGAACACAGAAATTGGTTTGTTTTGTTTGTGGTTAAAAAAATTTATTTCGCTTAACTTGTTTTAGTTTCTTAAATGTTTATTGCAATATTTACATAAAATCCATGTAATTGTGTTTTTTCTGTTCATTGTTCTGTTTGTTTTCTTCAGGTATTTATGTAATTTTTTGCGAATATTTTTAAATGCCATAAAATATTTTAAGTATTAATAATGGATGAGATCTCAGTAGTGAAGAACCACCAGGCCTTTGAATGAATTCAAAATCTGTAGGGGAAAAAATTCCTTTAATTTTCATTGATGTATTGTATATATCTGATTCAGCAGAAAACAAGTTTCAAATAATTCAATGAATATTTTTTTTAAAAAAATGTTTTTGTGTTTTATGTATTTAGACATCTATGTTCATTGCATTGTTTTTACTTCTATGAAAGTTTGCTTTGATTTCTCAGAGTGATTGTCACTTTTGCTATCCAAGTTCATGCAAGAATTCTAAAATTAGTGTATAATTGTAAAAAAAATTTTATGAAGCAAGTCTAGTGTTTTTCAAATTGGGATTCTAATTTTTGGCAATATGTGAAAAACTCCCTAAGAATACTCTTCAACAAACGAACATGGTTGAATCTACTTTTTTTAAATTGTGTTTTATGTACTTTGGTTTGTTCATTATTCAGTCCTTTATTTATTTTTTGGAGATTTTGAGATAAAATTCTTTTTACATAACTACTAATATTTTTAAAAAATTATGTATTTTTTAATTTTACATATGTTTTAAAATATTATTTAACAAAATCATGACATTAAACATGCTTTTTTAAAAATATTGGATGCTTGAAACATATCAGTCAAACTAACAAAGTGATCTGAATATCATTAAAAGTTTTTATTAATTTTTAATACTATAATAAAGCATAGTATTACTGCATTTTCCTTTTCTTTCAATTGTTTTTTCAAGAAAGAAACAGTATGTTAATGTTAAATATGAACATTTTATTTAAATGATACATTTTAAAGATTCATTTACTGCTTTGGTTCATATTGATGAAACCAACTCTTTCTGACTATCAAAATAGTAGCACTTATTTATCTTTATAAAAAATTTCAGAAGTAAAGTTTAGTTTAGTAGTTTTCTTAAATCATAATTAAACTGTAAAATGTATTAATGGGATATGTCTCCTACTATCATACAGAAAAATTTTGTTGAAAAAAAATGAGCATAATAAAATAATAAGTTGAATTAAATTTTAAAAAAAACTTATCAGAATTTTTTTAATGATTTTCTTTAGAATCATTGAGCTGCGAAATTAGAACATAAACCTTGCTTTAGTTTTACTGCAAGGATAAGTAGTTTCTTAATTTGTTCTTTTTGAAAATTGTGTTTATAAACTATTTTTGTTTATGATAATAAATCAGTAATTTTATGCATGCTTCCTGAATTTATTATTATACGTGTATAAGTACATACAATGCTATTTTTCATCTATATAATTTATTTAAAAGATACCTTTATTTGCTTTTCAGAAAAGTTTAGTTGATGTTTACATCCATTAAATAGTCGTTAATGTTTTTAAAAGAATCATTAGTATTTAGCATATTATATTTAATAAACTCTATGTATAACCTACTGAAACTTAGCTACTTATTTTAGGACAATGGTTTTAACTAAGTTATTAATTCAGAGATTAAATCTTAAACTCAATTTTGATTTATAAATAAAAATTACATTTATTTTCATGTTCGTTAATTTCTTATACTTTAATTTATTATTCTTAAGTTTATAATGATCTGTTTCTTATTTTTTAAAGAAATCTCTCTTTGTCTCTTGTATATCAATTCTTAATTTACTTTACAAAATAGAGTATTCATAAATTTCATCCATTAATAATTTATTTTCATAAAGTAACAATTGTTAAAAATGCTAAATGTTCAAGGAAATGCATTAAACTATTCTAGTGGCTTTAGGTTTACATTTTCTTAAAAAGTCATTTTATTGATCTCTCCTTTCTCAATTATTCGTGGTTTTTTTTTTTTTTTTTTTTTTTTGTAAGAAATTCCAAATGTTGCTGAATTTTTCCTTAATTTATTCTTATTTCTAATGGGTCCTGTATTTTAGAATATCTTTCAAAATTGTTGAAATTCAAAACATGTTATCAACTGCAATTTCATGTAAATACAATGAAAAGTCCAGTTTACAATACAGCATCATCTAAAAAAAGTAGTTTTAAAGTATTTTTTTCAATAAATTTAAAGCAAATTTAATGATATTTTTGTTGAATTACTTTGAAAGTTACATTATATTTGGAATGTAATGAAATAGGACAGAGTCACCAACTTTTATAATAAGTTTTAATTATTTTCAAAGATAAATACATTAATAAAATTAAGATAGAAGATCTTCCATTTTATTAATAATTTCACGGAGTTCAAAAGAAGTACACCGTTCAGTTAAGCAAACAATTAGATTTATTCTAACGAGGAAGCTCGATACAACAATGGACTGAGAACACACCCAACTGGCGACGTACTCGGCTTTTATACACTTACCGAATGTTCGAGAAATATCCACTATGCACTATAAAGAATGGTCTAGATTCATCTAGAACCTAGACAAACAATACATTAATAATGAAAACAAAAATTCCAGACGCTCTGCCGACTGGGCTGTCGGGACTTGTAGCAAATTATGTGTGTGGCAATAATGTATCTCGTATTTAACATAGTAAAACACATAAATGCTTATTTTTTTAATAACAAAACTTTTAATGGTTATTTATTGTAACAAAATTATAAAGTTAATTTGTTGCAAAATAATTGAAGCTTATTTAAATGTTGCACATTTTTAGTGTGATATTTGTACTTGCTTGTTTGAAAAAATTTTATAAATTTTTGCCTGTTATGAACATTACTGCTACAAAGAAATACATATTTATTTCAAACAAAGACAGATATTAAATTTTAATACTTGTGACAGATGAAACTATCTTTTCACATAAATATATTCTTAAAAAATATGGGGGAGTATTGAATCTAATGAGTGAAAAAAAATGTTGTGTGTGTTCATTTATGTAGTCACTGTCACTGAATTGAAAAATTAGGATATAGCTATACTCACTCTGGGTTTTGGCTTAGGCATCAATTAAATAATAGTTGCAATTTATACCTTTCCCCCAATTTATATTTAGTTGCCTTCTAGTTCTTTCAAGTACAGGCTTACTTTTGTTCTTCTTTAGCTAAAAGCTGTAACAACATTTTTTTTTTAAAGTAAAACATCTTTGAGTTCTTAATCTCTTTATGGGAATTTTTTTCGAGTCAAGTATTATAAGCTTTCGAGTCAAGTATTATTGAAGTTAATTTAAGAAATACAGACTCTCAACATTCTCAAATGTTCTTCCTACTAATGCCTGCTGAGAACTTAGAACTTCTGATTAACAATTAAATGAAGTACACATATTACTATCATTGATATTATATATTATTATTATTAACCCTATCATTTCTTTTTTTATTTTTCAAATAGTTATTAAAGTCAAAATATTTGATGTCTTGTACATAATATAGAAAATACATCATGAAAGTTATACTTATCTATAAGGAGTATCTCTGGGAATAAAGTAAAATAAAATAATTTGTAGTGCAGAGTAATTATTATAATTATTGAAATGATATTTAAGCCATTTTAATATTATTGCACATATTTCCTGAATTTAGAGCAATGTAAAATTGGAAGCTATCATTTCAAATATAAAAATTTCTTTGAATATTTTTCTTGCTTAATTATTAGTGAAATCTAAAAAATTGAGTAACATCAAGATTTTTAAGCAGAACATTAGAAAAATTTTGCAGTCAGTATTGGATATTGCTGAAATAGTAGAAAGGAACTTTCAGTTATAGTTCCTTTGTGGTGATATTATTTCTATACCAAAATTGCTTTAATGAAGAATAAATTTTTAAAATAATATTTTTTGCTGCATTTACATAAATGTTTCTCTAACTATGCATATTTGGTACTTTATTAAGAATTTAAGTCTATATTGTTTATATAACTTAAGTGTGGTTTTGTAAATTGAATATATTTAACATCTTTTACATTTTAAATTTTTGTAGCAATTTTTTTTAAATAAAAAGTTAAATGAGGCATGTCAATGACTATCAAACAATAAGAAACCAGAAAAGATGTCTTGTTTTGCATCAAAGTTGTATTTTATTAATATCTTTCTTTAGACAATGAATAATATCGTTATATATTTAGAATTTTTCACAATTCCACAAGCAATAATAAAACATATATTTTGATGTACAATATGCAATTTATACTTTGACTTAAACATTAAAATACCAGAAATTTTTATGAAATATACTAGAATTTAATATGTTTATAATATTATATATGTCTAAGCAGGTCTATTTCTATTTTTAAAAATACTAATGATGTTTTAAAGTGCTCTTAACTTTTGCCTTATACTATACTAATTTTTATTGATTGAAGCATACTCTAAAATTATCTGAAATTTAAAGTATGTTTGTATTTTTATTTAATAATTCTTTGAAAGGAAAGGTTATATATGATGGAATTTATATATATTTTTTATTGTATGTTGTAATAATTTACATTGACTAATGTGCCATTCATTCTAGTACCTTTTTATAAACTCTTGGTTTAAAGTAATTTTTAGTAATTTGTTGAATTATTAAATGATATTTAGTCCAGGAAATTTTAAAGAAAGTGAAGAGGATTGTTTTGTTGTCTTATTTCTTTTACATTTTATTTGTACGTTATTGTTGTACATTTTATTTTCTTGCAATATATCATTGGTAAAGTACATATATTGCTAGAGATTGATTTCTAAAAATATAGGTACTAGAATGCTTTAATAATGTAGTTATTAATATACAACCAGTTGTAGAATAGATCAATTATAACTCGTTTCTCCTAAATATACCATTTTTCATTCTTGTTCATTAAACTGAGTTTAAAGCTTTGGAGTGATGTTTTCCTCTGCAGTCAAACCCTGTATAATCCAGTTAGTCCATGTAAATTAATGTGTTCATTCTAGTCAGTTTTTAAAATGAAGTATTGCTTTTTTGTAAGAAATAAATCATAATTTAAAAAAAAAACCTTAACAATGAAAGTTTTAAAGAAATTGATTGCCAATATCTTAAGTATTATTCAGTTCTTTGTCACACTTAGTCTGTTTTTGTATTTTTAAATATCCATTCAATTTTTACAGTGATGGTGTTTCATGAAATTTTGTTCAAATATAACCAACGAGTTATATCAATGTAAAGAAAAGCATTGATTTCGTATGAACTTTATACATTTTGAAAATATCATTGTAAAGTAAATTTTTTTAGAATACAGTAGAACCTCGTTAACCCAGACTAATTTGGGATCTACGTCACCCAGATTAATAAAAATTTGCATTTAACAAAATAATATATAAAATGAGCTATACATAGCTAAAGGCTATGAATGGTAAAAAGAATATTTGTTTTGTAATAAAACAAAGCAGAATAATAAATAATTGCTCAAAAGAGAATTCAAACCAATAGAATGAAAAACAGCTACTTAAAACACAAAACTTTTCATCGTCATCATTGGCTCAATAGCCTCGGGTGGGTCTTGACCTGCTCCAGAACATTTTTCCAAGGAGTTCTCTTTATCACCAGTTCCATACCCTTATGACTTGAAATCAATGTTAATGGAATCCAACCATTGAAGTCTTGGTCGTCCTCTGATTCTACTACCCATAAGTTTATGCTTGAAGATCTTATGTGTTGGGCTAGTAGTATCCAAATGGCAAATATGTCCTGAAAATCTAATTCTACTTAATGTAATGAATTTTACTTCATCAATGTCCTGATAATTTTTGTTAATTTGTTATAAATATATCTATAAAAATCAACCACCACAAATGGATCTCAGGATCTTTCACAAATGGTAATATTGACCTCTTTTTTCTTCAAGAGAGTCCAAGTCTCAGAAGCATAAGTCAGGACTAAAATGTATGATATAGCTTTGTATAGTAACCAAAAAAAATTATTATTATTTATTTATTTATTTTTTATTTTGATTGTTTAGATTAAGAGACATTTGGATTAATGAGGCTTTACTGTATTGTTGTTCATTTCTATATGTTGTAATTTTTTTTTTTAAAAAGTATTAAAAAATTTTGTAAAACTATTATGATGTATAATTTATTTTATAATTATATAACTTTTTGTTTTAAATGTGATTACATTTAAAATTGCTGTTATACATCAGTATTCTTAGTTTTATCAAAGTAAGAGTTTTATAAAAAAGTTGAGATCTGTTTACTGTGTAACCCAAAGTGCATTGGGTTTTGCCAATTTTTTATCTGCTCAAAACAGGTATTGTTTTCATATGTATTATGTTTATATTGGAAATGTTTTCTCCATAGTTTGTTTCCTGCTGTGATATATATATATATATATTTTCTTTTTAATTTGTGTTTATTAATTTGCTGTTGATTTTAAAATATAATAAACTTTCCCGAATGTTTGTTTCCATAAGATTTTTAGTAAATTATTCAAAATAAAAAGCAACATAATTATAGTTATAAATTTAAAAAAATTTTAAAAAATTGTATTAGTTGAATTTGCACCAGAAAACTTTCTTGAGTTTGATTGATTAAATTCAATGAAATTTAGTGATAGTAACAACTATACAAAAAATGCTCATTTATATGTTCAGTGATATATGTGTTAATTTTTTGTAATCGCCCTCATTATAAAATGATTTCAGGAAATTCTCACATTCATTTGAGGAGATATTGATTTTAAAAATATTATCATTTACATGTATCTCCTATTTAAGAATACCTATAAAAATATCACTTTTAAAAGCAATGATTGTTTAAATGTTTTTAAAGAGATTCTCTTTAATACTACATTTAGTTTTAATTCTAAATGTATATGTGTGTATATACATAGTGTTTTAAAGAAAGAGAGTTTTTGAGAGTCTTTAACTTCTTTATATAATGAATAATAACAAACTTGGAGAAAAAAAATTACTTAAAATTGGATTTTGTATGTGTGTGTGTGTTGATTTGTAAAAGAAATGTGACTGTTGGAACAACTTTTGTAATCTATTTAAAACATCTGAAATTACTAACAATGATTTTAAGAAATGTAGGGTAAATCTTGACCTTGAAAATGCCTCATGAAATTTCATTCTGATCACACGTTATATAAATATTATGGTAAAAGATCCTCGTAAAGAATAGAAATTTTCCGAAAGAATGAATGCTCTGTGATCAGTGTTTTCAATGCTTCTTGAAATGGATTTGGAGCATCCACCTTTGCTTAATATAACTACCTTTCTGAGTGATAAGTGTAAATTGGGTAGTCTTCCATATGCAACTTGATTTAAACTGCCATACTAAAGAACCATTTGTTTATTTGCATGTTAATAAGAGACAAGAAATATTTTATCTATAATAATCCAATAAATACAAAGAAAACAAAACGGACTGGTACTTTTACCCAAATTATTTTAGAAATTTCAATTGGAAAATTTCCCGAATCAAATATCCTCGGAAAACAAGTTCTATATGTTTGGTTGGACATCTGTGGGGGTTTTGTTTCTCTTTGAGCCTGCTTAATGTTCCATCCAGCTGTTTTTGCAGCATTTTATTACAACAAGCATAATTGATTGAAAGCAACTATTGCAAAAAAAAACCCACTTTTTTTCCATCTAGAAAAGTGCTACTCTAAAACATACGAACACGAAACCTCATATTGCAATGGTCACACAAAAATTATCCTATTGGAAGCTCTCCTTACTTATTTGACTTTGCCTTTTTGATTTTAATAAATTGGGTCTCTTTTTTTTCTTCTGTAAAATATTTTTTAAAAACTTTTACAAAAATACAGCCATTTTATGTTATCTCCTCTTCACCTCCCAGGACCCTCCAGGTATTAAAAACCGTGCTTTGGGAAGAATGGGATTTATTTTCACAAACAGTTATCGATACCCATCAACAGTATAATGGCTGATTGTTAGGCTTATATATCAGTATACTCCATTTAAAACGAAGCTTTTCTGTAATAAAAGGCATCTGATTTGACACTGTTTTTGATATAACCGATATCTTAACAAACAATTCACCTCTTTTTCTCTTCTTGTTATGTTACTGTATACTTTTGTCATAGTAGTATACTTCTGCTCCAAATTTCGTTGCAATTAGCTGAACATCTCTGTGTTTGTGACCTTAATTTTGGACAACAGTATATATATACCGTATTCATTCATATCTAAGCCACCATCGATTCTAAGCTGCTTTTCAAATTCTCAATAAGTTTTCAAGGGGGGGGGGGGGGG
>BMAV01005140.1:0-15231 GCA_019973955.1 Trichonephila inaurata madagascariensis
CCCCTGAAAAGGTCCATTTCACTGGACTGCTCTGGTTCAGGCATATTCAGTTCTTCATTTCACACCGGGTTGTTTATCAATGAGACGCCCAGGACAGCAACAAGTAACAATACAATCAAAAGTAAAATAAATCAAAATTTTATAAAACGTACACTTTACAATAAAAATTTAAATTTCTGAATCTTAGATTATTTTTCCTTCTTTTTAAAAAATTACATCACACCTTAAATTTTTAGGGTTTTTAAAAGAAGTTAAATCAAATCATAATTTTTCCCCAATAATTCTAATACATAAAATCGCTCAATAAATTGTGTTAAAAACATCTGGGGTATAAAATTACTAAGTGACAAAAAAGTTTTTCAATAACACATAAATTCTTCCCCCTTACACTCGCACAAATACTAACTCATACAAATATTAATTCACACCTACCAAAAATCCAAAAATTGTTATTCCCATTTACTTTTTCCCAACGATATTAAATAAACACCTATAATTTCCCAAATTTTGCAAACGTTTTTTTTTTAAAAGTTTGTGAAGCCCTCGACATACCATCCTGTGATGACCATGTCGTGCCGGTTCCCGTGTAGAGGTGTGGGATTATCAAAATGATGAGACATAATAATTTTAATACAACTTTTATTAAGAATACTTATATTTTTTAAATTTAATTTGACAATTTTTAAATTTAAAAGTGAGAGTAAACCCAAAAATTTAAAACCCCAATCCAAGTCAGATCACGCAACTAGATCCTTTATCTCAATTATCATTAATAATCTATTCATCAATTACTTATAAAAAACCTTTTTTCCGTTCCCCTTTCCCTTTTACCAAAAGATATCTATAAACTTTAAAACAAAGGTTCCAACTTCTTTATCTTGGCTTCTATTTTTTCCAAAACTATCGGACTGCTAACTCTTGATCTGCAAGATTTCACACTAAGTTTTTGTCACGCTATCGTCAGAATAATTCCACACTACTATCTCTAAGCGCCGCGCTATATCCTATCATAAAAAAGCTTCTACCCTTTTTTTATAGTATATCTAATTTACATATTATTTTGTTTATCTTCTTGGTTTTGGGGTTTGGGAAAAAAGTTTTGCCATTAATCTGGCCGTAAAAAGAACATAGGAGTTATGTTGAAAAGACGCGATAGACGTCAACCCCTCAAAAAAAAAACGTGTTTACAGGGTTCTAAAACCCCTTAATAAATTACGTGTAAAACCTTTTTCTAAATTTTTTCCCTTTCTGAGTTTTATTTAAATTTTAATCTTAAATCCTCATTTTAACTTTTAAAATTTCCAATATTTATCTTGACTTTAATTTTCATTGCAATTTTAATCTTAAATTTTAACTTTTAAAATTTTCCCAATATTTATCTTGACTTTAATTTTCATTACTCATCTTAAAATTTAAAATTTTTAATATTCAATTTAAATTTAAACTCGTGACAAAAATTTTACCCCAATATAGCCAAACATTAAAAATTCTGTTTAATTTATGCCCCTCTCCTTTTACATTCAGTTACTTAAAATATTTATACACTTAAATATTCTAAAACAAATATTCTGGGTGGGAGACCTCTTTGACTCTAACACTTCATATGGGCTGGTACTTCCGCTCCTTTCTTTTGAAGATAAATCTATCTTTTCAAAATTTTCAGGGTCAGTCTCCCTGAAATGAAAACTATTTAGTCTCTATTTCCGTAATATCAATCAATTTATATTTTATTTATATATCCAAAAAATTTTCCTCTCCATTCCCCCATCTGCTTTCAACCAAAACTCCCAATGGCCCCGCCGTTTTTTTGTTGTGCCTTGCTACGCCGCGTTTCCCCGAACCAGATGCCTCCTAATACATAAAAAACAACAACATATATATATACACATATTATACAATTACAAACATTTTTCAATAAACTATTATAACAAATAACCAAAAGGAATTTTCGCATCTCACGAAGTCATACATCGAAGCAAAACAAATGTGTGATTACAAATGTTTTCTTCAGAAAAAAATTTTTAACAAGTCAAAGTCTAAAATTAAATAAACACTCATTGTAGTGTTTGACTTGGCTTATAACTTTTAAGCATCGCCCTCGAGACTCTTCTTTGCAATAATTCTTCCGACCACTTGTTGGAAGACATCATAAAAATGAAACAATACAACCTGATTTTTATATGTTTTCTCCCACATTCACGTCCAACGATGAGGTGTCATCACTCTTCTTTCCTCGGTTGTACTGGAATTTCTTGTTGTAAGGCTTGTAATCTCCTTGTCGTCCTTTCCTTTGACTTCCCAACTGTGTCCTTGGCTGGTCGGGTTCTTCTGTTCTCCGTCGTGGCCTTAAGCTGTATCTTTACCATTTGGAACTTCTGTGCATTCTCTGTTCTTTTTCCCAAGCTTTGAAATAGTACTGGATGACATTTGTCTTTTATTATTATTATTGTTCTCTTTGCCATCACTTTGTGGTCCACTCTGCCCCGACACGCCTGGGATCTTTTTAATACCCCTATTATATCTAAACCTTTGTTTTATTTTCATTCCCTAATGAACTAGGTAGTGATCTGACCAGTGATTTGTTTAAGTGGGTCCTCTCTGTATTTTTATATTGATTTTGATTGGTTACCAATCCTTTGCCTCTAACCTACGTTTTTCCCACCGCAGATTTTTCTTCCCATATTGTGACCTTATTTAACCTTGGTGTACTTTTTCCGAAGTACGAGTTTCCCTCTGACTTGATCTTATACTATTTGGGATACCTGTTCCTAATCTGACCTCGTCACATTACTTCCTATGACGATATATTCTATTTGATCTACGTTAACTGTTAATCTTTTTCCTGATTTCCATATTACAATATTATTAAAATTTTAATCCTAAGACTCTATAAGGTCCCTCAAATTTTGTTTAAATTTAGCACATACCTTGTTAGCTGCTGAACTTACAGGGTGTGTTTCTAATAAGACCCAACATTTACCTTTATTTTTATAAGTCTTTTCTACGTCTATTGGTAATATTTTTTCCCACCTTCCTGTTTAATCTTCGTACTTAGTCTAGCTTCTAAAGCTTTTCGGTATATCATCTTGAATTTTGAATTTTGAACTTTCCGATATCATAATCCGTTTTTGAAATGGTGTAATCAATTTTCGACTCAAAAATAATTCAAAGCAGGTGTTTTTCCAAGTTGTTTCATTCACCGCTGTACGAATAGCGTAAGCTACAAACTCACGTAAGAATTGATCCCAAGTATCGTGTTGATCATTAACATAATTTGCAATCATTTGCACTATATCTCGATTAACTCTTCAGTCCGGATTTGCTTGTGGTCGATATGCAAATAGTCTTCACATGCCTTATGCCTAATCTTTCACTTAAGTGCTCAAAAAATTTCGATATAAATTGGGGACCATTATCACTTATTAACTCTTTATTGGAGCCCATAACGCGATATAAAAGTTACCGTACATCCGGGCTATTATACGAGATGAGGCCTTTTTAAGAGGTATAATTTCAGCCCATTTGCTGAAATGATCGGTTATTACTAAAATATAGCGGTTACGTCTATCTCGATATAGATACGGGCCTAACAAATCTAACGTCACTATCTCATTCGGATAATTTGATATAATTGGATTTAACCGACCAGCTGGTAACGCGTTTTTATAGTTATTAACTTGGCACATATGGCATGTAGAGACATATTGATCAATAAATTTTTTCATGTACGGGAAATAACAAACGTCCCGAATTTTGCGATACGTTTTAAATCTCGCCTAAGTGTCCAGCGATTGGTTTGTCATGAAATTCCTCTCTACTATTTCATTTCTAAAGATTTTGGAATGCATACACGCATTTCACCTAATGACGTTGCGTGTTTCGCATAAAAATAACAATCCTTCAATTAAACGGAAATCGTGGACCACCTCACATATCGTTGCATTAACCGAGTTATCTTCCGGTTTTCTAAATATCTATAGATATGACCTAATGGGTCATTTTCTGTTGTGTTATTAATTGTTCCTGCTGAAGTAAGTGTACCAAATCCCTGATTATGGCAATACCACTCTTATCACCAATTATATTATTCCCATGCTTTTCGGTAAAAACATTAGCCACCATATTTTTCATTTCTGACCCATTAACGTGTAAATTCCCTTTATTTACCTTATTATCTTCAACCAGTGAATTTTGAATTTTCAACGATTTCGATCAAAATCTAATACGATTCTTGACGCACTTATGAAATCGATACCTAGAATACATGTAAGTATTCTAAATCTCAACACATGAAATGACCAATTCCTCTTTCGAAATTGCCCGCTGATGTGAATTTTTAATTCTACGATCCCCATGTTTTGGCATTTCGCACCCTGTGCTGTTATTACCTGCCTGCGATTTTAATTTGCTTATAGAAAAATATTTTCTATATATACTCTTCCGATATAAGTAAATGATTTATCTGCTCCGGTGTCCCAGCGCTTTCAAAATGTGTGTTATTTAATAAAAAATAGGAACGTGGGGAAGTTCCTAATGGGTGATATACATATCGGAGAAAGCTCCATCTGTCTCTTTGCTCGACATCCCCTTGAGGTTGATCATTAACCCTTGCATACTATTTCACCGTCCCCTTTGCGTCCCATTCCCGATTGAAATTATTACTCGAACCCTTATTTCTACGGTCCCCTATTAAAATTATCATTTCGCCTATTCCTTGACCCTGAGTAAGCCCTGTTATTGGAATCTTGATCATTATTTTGAACCTATTCCTCTCGAACCCTCTATTATTTTGACGGCTATTCTCGTAAAACCTATTTATTGTTATTTGGTCTACGTCTTATTTCAGAATTCCTCCAGTTTCTACCATTAGCTTCAAAATTAGGCATTCTATGCACATTTTGACCTCGTCTTTCTATATTATCGTTCCCATAACCCCTTGTAATTTGCAAGAATATCTCTTCGAATTTAGCCAAGACTTCAAAAGTTGTATCGTAAGCCTTGTGGATTTCTGACTTCCACGTGAAGTCCTGGATCTGTGGTTCGAGTCGAACCAAAATATGATCCACCAAGTCTGCTCCGGGACATCTCTGCACTTAAACTTCTCATTTTAGTAATTCATAAACAAAATCAGTAGGATCCTGATTTCTTCCCTGCTGGGATGCATAAAAACTCCGGACTGTAGTTCTTCTTATTTTTGACCGCGGGAAAAGCCTTCGCTAATTCAGTTTTGAGCTGCGCAAAATCCGTGGCTGTATTTTGCACTCCAACAACGATCCAAATATCGAATACCAACAATCTTGAGCCCTTCCCCTGAGATGACTTTTAAGTAAGCACATGACAGACATTTCATTTCCTGCAACTGTATGTGTTATTATCGATACACTCTATAAACTCTGCAATGTTTTCGACCCTGAAAAGTACATTTCAGGTAGAACCGTACTTCCACCTACATTACTTCCAACCCAGAATTATATAAGTTCGGAGTGCCATTGCGACATAGCCATATCCTGTGATGACCATGTCGCCGGTTCCGCGTAAGTTGTGAGGTGTGGATTATCAAATGATGAGATATAATAATTTTAATACAACTTTATTAAGAATAACTTATATTACTTAAATTCTAATTTGACAATTTTAATTAAAGTGAGAGTCAACGCTCCAAATTGCCAAAACCACGTATTCAAGTCAGATCACGCAACTAGATCCTTTATCTCAATTAATACACAATCCTATTCATCTAATTAATATATCTAATACGTCTTTTCTTAAAGTTCTCCCTTCCTTACCTAGAGAATGATATCTATAAACCTTAAATACGATGGTTCCTACTTTTTATCTTAGGCTTCTATTCTTCCAAAACTATCGGACTGCTAACCTTGATCTCGCAAGATTTCACACCAAGCTTTGTCACGCTATCGATCAGAATAATTCCACACTACTATCTCTAAGCTTGCCGCGCTATCGATCAGAATAATTCCACACTACTATCTCAAGCTTGCCGCGCTATATCCTATCATCAAAGCTTCTATCCTTTATAGTACATCTAATTTACATATTATCTTTGTTTATCTTCTTGGTATTGGGTTGGAAAAGTTTTTGCCATTACATCGTGGCCGTCAAAGAACATAGAGTTGGTTAGCAGAAAGACGCGATAGACGTCACAATGTTTTCTGTGATACCTCACTAAATGCAATTGGTGGGTTTTAAAGAAGCCAGATACCCTGGGTACTCTTTCCCCCAGTATCTTATCATTCTAAAACTTAACGTGATTATGAAAAAAATTATTGTATCACAGACTAAAATGTCTGGACCGCGTAGATGCTCGATGAGTTTTGTTATTATTTGTACATGAAAAATTCATAACTACACTCGATCATGCTGCTGTTGTTTGGCTTAAAAATGTTAAAAATTTAAGGGTAGGTTATTCTGTTGGTCCCAAAATTAAGCATGTTTGACGCGAAGTAAAATATTTAAAAGAGACTAATAATGTTGAAGCTGACATGCTATCAAGACACCCTACCGCTCAATATATCTGTGGCGGTGTGATATCTATATGAACTGGTACCAACATCACGCGAAGACGATCGTTTTGGCGAGATCGGTTAAGTACTGCGTTCGGAAACGGAAGGTACCCAGAATCTTCTTTCCTTCATTGGTGACCCTGGCCGTGCAAAGGAAATTGCATCCTTCACGCGCCGCAGTCGTGGCGGCGCCATCTATCCACCGCAAAAGCAAACCAAACCATCAAACATTGACGCAAATAAGCTGCTAATTCTCAAAGTTGTCTCACACAAATGACGCAATTTCAAAGCTGTCTCGCACGAATGACACAACCCACCAAATGACGCAAATGATTACATGCTCGCCACGAATATGGTATCGTTTGTTCTCCTATTCGCCGAAACACTGGCAGGGGAGTATGTGGCGGTGTGATATCTATATGAACTAGTACCAACAACACGCGACGATCGTTTCATGCGTGATTTGTTAAGTACTCGAGTTCGAAACGGAAGGTACCTTAGAACGACTCTCTCCTAATATCCAAACTCTGTACATTTACTTGAATTGGGTGAGATAAAACACATCACAGTAAAATTTAGACGACGTAAATAATCCTAAATATAAGAAAGTTGATGATGTATTTGTCCTTAAAAAGTAAAAAATGTTTAAAAATTATTGTACATTTTCACATTAAGATGAAAATTTCTGCAAAATGCTCATGAACAGTTTGGACACCTTGGTACTCAAAAAAAAATGATGAATTTAATTATTCCTCAATATATTGGCCTCTATATTAATTTAGATATTTCAAAATTTGTTAAACATTGTAAATATATGTCAATTCAAAACAAAAAAAGAAAAAAGGCAAAACGCTTTGGCCTTTTGCTGCGACCGTAATGTCCCACAGATCAACCTTTTGAGTGTATCTCTGTTGATGGACTTAATTATTATAATCTCTACTAAAAATTTCTCCACTTGATAACTGATCATGCAACTTCGCAATGTTTGGGCTTTTCAATCTAAAAGTGAAACAACAGAAACCTATGCAAATTGTTTGAAACAACAGCTTTTCCAAATTCAAAATACCCAGTAAATTGTTAAATGTAGAAATGGCGCTTTACTCCTCATTTAGATTTAAACGCTTCTAAGAAATTATAATGTGAAATATACGATAATCCACTTTTCAACATCCCCAGACAAATGAAAAATGTGAAACGTGAATCAGTCTACTGTAACTAAATTAAGATATAAATTGAATTCTCCACCAAAATTCCAGAACCAAACTTCTAGAACAAGAAATTAATGAATATAATTAACACCTCATTCAGTCACAAAATTCCTCCTGCATATTTGTTACTCTAAGTAATTTCCTACTATATACACTTCCATTGGTTCAAAATCAATTTTACCCTCCAGTTGAAGAAGCAGGAAATTAGCAAAATGATGTACCACTATAAAAATATCATGAGAAAACAAAATTAAATATGATGCTGGTTTCATTGATTCTCCTTTTGAATCTGGTGACATTGTAAGAACTGTAATAACTTAACTGTAATTGGACTGTAAGGAATTCATTTATCCAAATTGTAGTAAATTATCCCCAGTTTTTTCAGGCTCCTGCGTGTAAGTATAAAAACTGTCAGATGTGAATTATGAAACAACCAAATCCAATGCTTTAACTAAAAACTGGAAATTGTGTGTGTGCCCATGTTTCAAAATTGAGAACATATTATCCTCCGAGGAATTAAAAATTAAGTCATGAATGATAATCATAATAATAATAAAAAACGCTAAAAAAAAAATAAAAATAAACACACGCCTACTACTACCCCTTACACAAACCCAAATTATTGTTCTTTACCCCTCTCTTCTTAGGTGGACCCCTTTCTTTCCAATTCTTAAGAGATATTTTTCTTTTTAACCGTTGCTGTGAAATGATCATAATGAGAAATTATTACATGTCTTATAAATGTGCGAAACATGGGTTCCATCTTCCTATCCAGTTCGTGAGTTTTCCTGTTTTCATCTCAGTATTCTGTTTCAGTTTTGGGAGAAGTGTATACTCTGATGAGAACAGGGAAGAGCTCTTGAATTACCCTCCCCTTCCTTAATAGTCTACTATTAAAATTATTATTATTAAGTTTACTTTTTGTGACAAAAAAGTCTACTATTTTTATTTTGAAAAAACTTGGATGTTTCCAATGATGTTTGTCATTTATGATATTTTATATTACAATTATTTTAAATCTTATTTTCTATTTTCATTCCATTTTCAGTGCTCATAGTTTTATTTTCATATTGTGTATTTTATGATGTAAATCGTTTTTATTGATGTAAACATTATAATCCTTGTGCCACTCACAAAATAAAATATTTTGAACAATACACATTGAACTTCTAAAACATTTTTGAATGTTATTTGTGGGCACCCATGTTTTACAGTTTTAAAGGTGCATATTTGTTTCTATATTTTATACCATCTAACTGTTGTACCCTGCCACGCGTTGCTGTGGCTCAGTGTGGTTAAAAAGAGAGAAAAGAAAAGCAATTATTTTTAGTATGTTTAAACATTTGCATTTGAGGTATGATTTTTATAATAAAAAATTATAAATGTATAATGTTTCTACGCCACTTGTTTGACAGTGTCAGATCTAGGTCCACGAAATTATTAAGGCATAGGACAAAGATGTATGCATGTCGTTAGCTGTAGCTTTGAGCATCATGTAGGTGACAGTACAATTTGCTTGGTTCCACCCCACAATTTTGAGTGGGAGAAAATCAGGTGGTCAGAGGCCTCCCACCCCTTCCCTTCCACCAACTTTCACGAGAGGACTTGCGGCTAGATGGTTGTTTGGTGTACCTACGCCGTGAAGCCAAGACCACCGTACTACTTCTACAAACATCCATGCTTTCTCCAGGATTTGAACCCAGGCCCTACAACACAAAAGCAGTCAGCATCACTAACCAATATACTCAGATGGGTGGCAAAATATATATAGGGGAGACCTGTGTACCTAGGGCCACCCCCATTTTATTTGAATAATACGGCTCCCAAGTTTTATAACTCAGTTGGGGTGGAGTGATAACACCAATTCCTACTTCTATGTTCATTTGAAATTTTGCAGTAAAAGAAAAGCTGTGGCAAGTTATAAATGAAAAAATAGTTTTACATGGTCTAAAGTAAAATTTTGCAGTTCATCTCTTTTATTGTTGTACAAAGATGTCAGATATTTTTCTTTTGAATTTAGTAAATAATTTTGTTTGTAACTTTAAGAACTAAAATTAGATTTAAATAGATCCCTCCATCTGGTTTTTCTGCAAGAAGACATTTTGTATGAAATTACGGTCTTGGTACCTAGGTCACATATGATAGTTTTGTACCTAGGCCATGGCCCTAGGTACACCAGTAATTAATACTCTTTTGTTATTATTTTATTAAAACAAGTTTTAAAAATATAAGGGAGCAGTGCGGCCTCACCATCTGGAACCATTTTGATTTAGTTTCTGCCTTTTTACTATAATTGGATGTGTATTTAAAAAGAGAGGAGTGTATATTTTCTGAAACTTCAATATGCTTGATTTATAAAAATAAGTTTGCTACCATTATTGTTATTATTCAGGGATTATCATTTTTGTTTACACAAACATAAGAATTATTTAAAAAATTTCTTTATAATTATAAAAACAGAAGCATAATTCTAAATAATTTCTAATAAGCATAATTCTCGAAGTAAAACCAACAGAGGTGGCCGAAAACCAGGAGAGGTAGAATCTTGACTGACACCCAGAAAAGGAAGAAAAATCAAAAAATATCATGCTATTAAAATTGCCAAAGAAAGAAAAAAGAAAACTTGTAAGAAAACCTGGAGTTTGAAATTAAGGCAACTTCATACAAAGAATTATCATATATTGAAGATTCTCATTCACCCCGGATGAGATGCAAATTCTACAGGTAGCTGATGTATGAAATACTGTTGAAAAAGGGGAATTTTTGTTTAACAAAATACAAGGCAAAACTGAACATTTTATGTGGCAGAAATAATAGATGTTAAAGAACACTATAGTGTTAAATTTCTGAAGAATATTGCTCGTTCAAATAAGTTTCTTTATGACAAAGAAGAAACATTGTGACAAATAGAAATATTGTGCCTAAATTGCCCAAAACGACAATCTGTTGGTGCTTCAGAGCAACAATGTATGCAACCTTCACTTTTGTAACCAGTTTTTAAATTATAATGTTGAATGAAAATACGTAATTCGTTAATTTTATGCATTGCAAATTATTAAATACGTATGATAAATCACAATATGTTAGCTAATATTAATTGTTTTATTAAATTCATGTGTGTATGTTTGTTTCTTATTGATTACAGAGCTGAAACCTAAGTTTTACGAAAAGACCCTAGTATAATATGTTGGCCCTAGGTACAATGATGTCATTGTACCTAGGGCCATTTTTACCCTTAAAACCTTATTTCACAGAATTTATTATTTTAAGTACTTACATTAACCCTATTGCATGGTGGTAGTTAGTATAATGATGAAAGCATATCAGTTTCACATTTTTAAAAGAGGCCAGTGGCTATAAGCTGTGCATTGACAAAAAGTGGCCCTAGGTACACAGGTCTCCCCTACACAAAAACTTTCTCCTCTTCACTTGTTAACCAACCAAATATTTAAAGTTATTATGGCTGATTTCATCCCTTATGTGTTATAAAATTAAAATTATTTACACTGTTCCATAGTGGAGACCTTAAATTCGAGGATAATTTTAAATGGCTCTACTTTTTAGATTCCTCAAGGGCAAAGGGTTAGTTTACAATGCTTATGGGTATCTCTGTTAAATCAGAGGTGTGCTTCTACATAAATGCTTATTTTCCAAACAATCTCATTTGGAAGCATGAATTACTTCTGAATGTTACGAAAATGTTTTGGTTCTGCAGTACATCTGGCAAGCAAAGTTTTTAATGTGTCTGGTGGTTCTTCAAGTCGAGGCAGTTTAATTTTTTCAGTGGTACAAAATATTCCTTTTTTTCCCCTTAAATTTCAGAGTCTTGCAATAATGACACACTTCAGTAATTGTGCTGATGAGAACATGCTTGCTCAACCAATAATCTTTTGTTGGGTTGTGCCTGAATGCAATGTGACTGTTATCGTGTGATTACTCACCACCAAGTCGTGTTTGACGCATTTGCTGCTCTAGTTGGACATCTTCAGCATTTCGAAACGGCTGTATTCCTTTGTTGCAAACAGAACAGACCTGATGTTGCAAAAAAGCAAATGCTGTGCTTGCAAACGTGCATCCTCAAATCTTGGCCGTGTATTCCTCTGCTGCGTCTTGATCTGTTTTTTCATTTGCTATGCAATTACTCATTGCACTACTTTTGCCTAGTGAGTACGATGACCAAAAATTTTAGTTCCTACAAAGCATTATTTTTTATGTACCAAAGCCAATTGACTGCACTTAAAAGAAGAAAAAAAGTTTAAAACACAAAATTCAAAAACATTGAAAAAAGGAAAACCAGGAACAAAAAAAGAAAGGGCAAAAGAAAAATACTCTCTAATGGTGAAACATTTAACTCTCAAATGTACATCAATCAACAATTCCACCACAATGAGAAACAGAATATTTCATTCCACCCAATAAATCACTCTGAAGAGTCAATTTTTACTATATAATTTGAATTCAAAATGAAATAACACAGAGCTCAATTCCTGCCAAATGATCTGGAGAAATTAAGAGAAAACTAAATGAAAACAATGGGAGAAAAATTAAACAGACTCATATAAAATCAACTCTATAGTAAAAGACAGCTTAATATCAATGCAATGTAGAAAAAAATCATTAAGGTGATTGCCTACGCTAAAAAATGTCATTAACACTGGAAGTATCAATCACATGAGCAAATACGTGACAACAAAATCAAATTTGTGCATTGTTTGCAATCATATACTGAATAAAAGCCTGCTTTCCTTCATCTACAATATAGTTAGGGGAGAAATATAAACCATACATTACGTATGTGAGGCTGAACATATTTTCAGTAGAATAAAAGGAAAAAATTCAAATATAAACATGGATTGTTGCAGCAAAATATGTATGATGAAGTGTTGATAATTCTTGCACCACAATCCAATAAGCATTAGCAATTGTTATCAACAAATTTAAGGGCTATCTTTTATAACAGAGGGCTTATATCAACAGAGACTGCTTTTCACATGACAACTATTACTTGTTGTGTGGGTACTTTCATATTAGCATCATCGCCAGCCAAATTGCCACCATGTGAATAGCATTATTTTCCACCCAAATCTGTCTACTTGGTTCTTCTTTTCAGATAAAAAATGTTAGAATCTTTGTTGTTTTGAAATCATGAGCAATATGTGGCAACCAATTTTGCTAAGGTGATGCTAATATACAAATACCTTTGTGTGTTCTAGAGCAGAAGTCACAAATTGATGGTACGTAAGAAATTTTGATGATCCACAGAAAAGTGGGGACATTTTGTACCTCTTATGATATACTCACACAAAAATTAACACTACCATTGAAGACACAGCTCGCACAACAATAATGCAATTTATCAAAAATAAATTAAGGTGACTGTCTACACATTCAAAATGTAAACATACACTGGAAGCTGATAGACTTAAAAAATATGACAATTAAATTTAAAACATATAAAATGGGTAAAACATTAAAAAAAAGGGAAAAACTATATATACTAACAAAATATTTAACTTCAAACGTAAATCAATTAACAACATAGCTCACCTCTGATGCACACTAGGAAACATAATTCATTCCACTTCCAACAAATCACCCAAAGAAGCCTCAATATCACTATGATTTTAAGTGAAAAATTAATTGACAGAACAGAATTCTCAACAATTACACTTCGGAGAAATAAGAAAAGCAATTAAAAACTAAATGAAGAGCAATGAAAAAATAAACTTTACTCACGCAAAATAATTACAGACTGCTCACATTCAAAATGCATCCATTTCTGAACTTATTCATGTACTTGGTGTATTATCGCAACCTATTGGCGACATTATATGAAATGAAGCATTGAATTGCCAATTCAGCGTGTACAACACATAAAAATCAGCCAACTTGGCGAGTTATTAATAACTTGGTGATTGTTGAATAATACGTGAGTACCCTTTCTTTTATTTTTTGAATTATTTTGTGTTATTATTACTTCTTTGTAAGGGCCCATGGCATACTTTTATGGTGTACCAGTCTCTTTTAAAGCGACTGACCGCAGCAACATGTAGCTGGGTACAGCTAGTTATAACAAAAATTAAATCTTAAAAAAAAAAAAAAAAGATGGCTCAATATTTTAATTAAATCAATATAAACAGTTTCCAAATCAATATATATATTGTAAAAATCTTTTATTTTGCCATTTGTATTTCAGACAACATCAAATGAAATTTAAAAATTGTCAAAACAGATTAAAAAAACATATTTAAGAAAAATCCCACAAATTTAAATTTTTTGCCAAGACATTGCAATGTGCAAAAAAATATTTGCCATACATAATTGGAAAAAAAAAAAATGTAAGCACTAAAATATAAAAAAAATAATAATTATATATTGAATTAATTAAGGATTACTGGAGAAAAAAGATAAAACAGGCTATAATAATACCCATAATATTAATTTCATATTGGTAGGCAACTCGTTTTTGGCATGATTTTGAAATCATGCCAAATTGGTAAAATGCAGCCAGTCTAATGTTACAGTAATGTACAGAATTAATGGTACTTACATATTATCACAACCTATTGGTGACATTATAGGAAATGAAGCCATGATTACCAATTCAGCGCATACAAAATTGGGATTGCCAAAGTGGCGAGTTATCTTCAACGCTGGCGATTGTACAATACACATAAGCACAAAATAAAATTAGTACTTTATATAAAAAATTATCTAAAGTATATATCCCAAGCATATAAAAATAAATTGAAAAACGAAATACAATACTAATGTTAACTGACAGAAAAAGAACTGAACTATATTTATCAATACAAAAACATAATTTGAAAAAATAAGGTACTTACCCATAATACAACCTTTTTTGACCTATATGCAAACACATGATTACCAATTCAGCATACGTGAATTCGAAAATGGGGTTGCCAACTTGAAGGTTATTTTGGAGTGGGATTGTTGCGACAGTACATAAATACCAACAAATTGCAATCTTATGACCATCTGCTTCACTTAACAGGTATTTGAGCCATTTGTCTGTTTTGCTCCCTTAGATACCTACTCCAGTTTGATATGTAATTACTATAAAATCTTTTGCTTAACCAGTATGATGACTAAGTTTTATTTCTAAAAAATTTTAAAACTTAAACAGAGTATATACTTAAAAAAGGGTTGAAATAAAAAAAAATGAAATTGCAAAACGTTAGGGGCACTGCATCAAAATTCTTTTTTGGGGCTCTTTTAGATATGAGCATCATGTTGGGGGATGTAATTACATATTGGGACCACTTGCTTGGGGCCTTTTATCATTTATGGGTGATAAGGCGTAGCTATGTCCGGGCAAAAGAAAATGGTACTTGTTTTAAACCAATTGGGGGCATTAAAGAAATGAAGCAACGGGTTGCCAATTAAATAAAAAAGGGTTGCCAACGGCAAATTATAATAGGTTGGGGATTGCTAAAAATAAATTAATTTGTTATTTGTTTTTTATATTTTTTTGTATTATT
>BMAV01005142.1:0-39404 GCA_019973955.1 Trichonephila inaurata madagascariensis
TCCGGGTAACTTTGGAAGGACTTACGTCCGGAATAAAAGCTTTGGCTGAGCAGAGACGTTTATATACGCCGGAATACTAAGAATTAAAGTCGTATTGTAGCTTTAGCGTCAAAATAAGGCATTTTTGAATTCCATAGATTGTAAATGTATGGAAGGGACGATGAAAATTATGATTGAATACTGGGTCGCAAATACTGAAAGTTTGAGAAGCACTGGGTTAGTCGGACTCGTAATTTTGAGCCTCGGTCAAGTGACGAGGACAATACCTGAGCTGGTACCCCCTCTCCTAATTACCACACCACACCAACGGGAGGACCGTGAGCTTCAGCATATTTAATGTGCATCGGCTCGCTATACACGGCTGGTTTTCAGTGGTATCAGCCCACGACTCGATAACGCCGATCATGACTTCATGATAAGGACAACTAGGCTATCGCGGCCAATATTTTCATATCGAGTAAACAGTCTCATTATTAAGCTCTTAAGCTTTCTTAAATATTCGTCATTTTAAAGGAACAATAAAACAACTGTTACGAAAGCACTTTTTTAATTACTGGAACTAAAAGATATTTTCTAAGCATAAATCAAGCATCTTACTTAAGTAACTACTATATGATATAATTTTTACTATTGAAATGCAATTTTTGTGAATATTTTTCAATTGTACATTACTGTTGAGAGTCATACATTTATTCACTCTCTGCGTGTTTTCCTTGGGATATAATGCTCTTTTGAAGTAAGTTACTACCATAATGATAGCTTTCATCTCTGATGTAGCTTTTGTTATCCGTCTCATTATAAGTTGTTCTTTAAGGGACCTCAAGGGTGTTGAATTTCTCTAGAGGTCTGAAAATATAAACAATTTTCAAACAGGTATAATTCTTTTTAAATTTAAATTAAATGATTCAAGATCTTTACACATTATTTATAAAAGAATGGGGCTTCAGAAAAATATAAAATGTTTAAAATATAATAATAATTTTAAAAATCACACATAAGCAAATGAAAATTTTATAATAAATATTAAGTATTTCTTGCGTTTACTCTCCTCTGCGTTGCCTTTGCGTTGTCTAAAATAGTAGCCTCTATAGTATAAAACTTTATAGAATTATATAAAATGCATCCTACTACTTAAACCCTACCTAATTTGGTATTATATATCTTTTGTATTTCAAAATATTTGTAAAATATTGGAATTTTTTAAATATATTTTTAAAAATGTATATTTTAATTTATTTATTAAAATATGTAGCTATTATTCTATTTATATAAAAATAACTACAGTGTAATAAGAATACATTTTACTTTATAAATCAACTTATAGCTAGTAATTAAAGCTACTATTTTAGAAAATAGCATGCGCGACGTAAAACTTAATAAATATTTCTTATATAAAAGTTTCTTATTTTCATATCCTTATAATTTTTAAAATTATGATTATATTTTAAACATTTTATACCTTTCTTAAGCCCCATTCCTTATAAATAATGTGTAAAAGATTCGAATTATTTAATTTAAATTTAAAAGAATTATATCTGTTTGAAAATTGTTTATATTTTCAGACCTCTAAGAAATTTTTTAACACCCTGACACTTCTTAATGAGATAGGAACATGAAGCAAAGATTTTATGGGTCAGCGCCATTAAGTTCTATATAAATTGGTGGGCAAAACTTTAAGCCAAAAAATAAATATGCATGAACTGCAAAAACCAAAACTAAACAAATTATGCAATGAGGCACATCACAAGTATTCCTAAAATCAAACTTTGTGTGTGGAAAATCTAAGTCCGATGCAAGTGTCAACTCACCATAGCTTTTTTTTACATCATCCGGAAACTATTGGGTAGTTTTTCCATTCCTCTTTCGATACCTTACGAGGGTGTTCTTGTTTGTTGGAGGCTAGTGTCAGTATTGTCCTAAATCGTTCTAAGCATTTTAATGGGATTAAAATCTGAAAAACGTAAGGTCCTGACGAAATGTTGCTTTTGGATAGACCTATTATGAATAGTACAATGGATATCATCCAAATTTTTTATATACAACACAGAAAAACGGGTGCTTTTCGGCTATTTTGGAGTCGATAAGCCATATTTCTCCTATCATAGCAATCTGAATGAAAAGATTAAATCGACTCTAACCTCAGAAAGGGACATATGACCAGTCATTCTCGTTTTTATTTCAAAATTTACAGTCCTTTTATGTGAATATAATGCTGTTTTTTAAAGCAAATTCATATAGTCACTAAGATAAGGTGCTCAGATTTTTTGTAAAATTAAAGTATCTATTATTCTGAGGGTCCATTTCAATCTCATGAATAACAGGGTTGCACATTAAAATTGAAATTTGTTCAAAAGTTTTATACAAACGGGGTCCGTCATTTTTTGTACATTTTCACCGGTTTTCCCCTTTTAATATGTAATTTCTTTTTCTTCTGTTTCCAATTTTGATTTTTTTCCTTGAAATATACTAATTAAATCTACAAAAATCACAAAAATCCTCATATCTCCATTTTTTCAAAAACAAAAGTTGTCGCAAGTAATCGGATACCTTAATTGACCAAATTGCCAATATTACACAAATAAACTACGAAGTGCTCACGCCTCACTTCCCGTTAAGCAATCACTGTTATCCTTTAGTAATCTAACCTCTCTCCCTCTAACTCGAAAGCTTAATCTTTATATACAGAATGTAATTTACAAAAATCATATATATTCTTCGGAGGAAGGTTTATACTAGAATAATTTTTAATGATCCAAAATATTTCCCAAAGAGCACTATTATTAGTGAAAAAAAACGCGGATAGACCGTTACAACCGGAGTTTCAGATCAGGAGATTTATCGCCATTCATTGAGGTGACGAAAATTACGATATCACCAAAAGGATCATCGAGAGGACTTTTAGAATCGATCCTTCTAGAAGTACTATTCGGTTAAAAGAGGACATTTGAAACAAAGGTCGTGTAGTTTCATAAGCTCAGGTGGGATCAGAATCACAACGTACGTGGCTGTGATTAGAAAAAGTGAGACACTTTATCTGTCTTGATAGTGGAACTTTGTTCTAGTCAATACTGGAATGTTGTAAAAACTTGTTCCAACAAATGTGTTTGCACCATTGTAAATAATCAGTTTTAATATTTCTTTATGTATGTCGTCGATTTGTCTTCGAGTAGTCTTCTTCTGTTTCCGCTTTGTCCATTTATAAATCAGTTATTATTAAAATAATTGGATTCGTGTATATATATATATATAAGAAAAATATGGAACTATCGTGAGATATTCGTAACATGGCCCATTTTATTTTATTTTTGCCACACAATTCTTAAATGTAGAGTTAAGCACATTTTGAAAAATTGATAAAAGGAATAAAGTAATAATTCTCTATCTTGTTATAAAAAGTATATCAAGAATTTTTTTATCAATGAAATTTAATCTAACAATTCATCAATCATAAATAAATAATTTTTTAACGACAATTTTTCCCATATCTACTTTGTTCTGTTTGCTTCTTTTGCTTTATTTTTTAAGTAAAGTTGTGATTAATTAAAGTTGACTTCATCTCTATATGTTCGTAGGTCATTACTGAACTCTCTTAGAATACAAAATCAAGGTTTTGTCAAAAGAGGTACACTTTCATACCAAGCTTTGTAGGAATTTTTGGTCTTTTTTGGTCACATGTTTTTTTTTTTTTTTCTTTCGGTTTTATATTTGTGATTGCTAATTAACGTTTATTTTTATTACTTTTTTATGATTTTTCCTCGGAAAAATATTTGTATGTTCTTTTCAGTTATCTAGAGTTAGTATTGTATAAGTTTTACTTGCTTATAGATTAAGTTAGTTGATAGATTATCAAGCCAATTAAAATGTTAGTATAAATTTGAAGTACTCGGCGCGTGTTTTGGTACATTATTTTCGTTGGTTTTAATATAAAACATTTAACAAAAACTAAACTCAGTGGCACAGCAGCCCATACATGGCCGGGGCTGCTGTGTCCCTCTCAGTTTTCATGACCTTGGCCGCCGATGTGCGCCAGGCATGGCGCACCGCAACCAGAGATGGTTTGTCAGCTTACTCCAAACTGGCAGGGCGCGCCCCTAGAGGAGCGTGATAATTCTACGAGGGTGGGCGCGATCATATTAAGGTTTGAAGCAAAAGATTTTTAAAAGGTAGTAATTTACTAAAATAAGCAAACAGAAATAAATTCTGACATAATAACAATTAAAAACACACTACACTGGAGTACCAAATACACTTATAAATGTATCCAGTAGTTACTTTTTATATGTATTTTTACAATTAATTTAAGGAATACTAAATTAAGAACGAGGTTGAAGCAATTACCATTAACCTCATGTGGGCTCATCATAAATAAGGTGTATACAAAAGTAACACGCTTATCGCTTTACATTAAGTTTTGAAATTGGTTTTGTAACTAACTTCCCGCACTTAACTGATTAAAGCAACGTGATTCGCTCCCTAACGCCACTGTTTCACACCGAGTGTATGACGATGTATTGGAGGGGAAAAAGGGGCATAAGTAAAGCAAATCCTCTGAATAAGTAAGTTGCTGCGAGCACTTTTATCAAAGAGGTGCTTTTGTTGCATTCCGAAGCCTTCGGAACAATTTTAGCGAGTGGCAGTGCACGAAAAGATCGTACTTTGGCAGGACGTATATATACGTCCGAGGAAATTAAAGCTTTGGCTGAGCGAGACTGTTTCATACGCCGGAGGTAACCAAGTTAAAAGTCGTATTGTAGCTTTGGCACGACCAAAATAAAAGGCATTTTTGAATTCCATGGGGTATGTAAATGCTATGGAAGGGACGATGAAAATTATGATTGAATACTGGGTCGCAAATACACAGAAAGTTTGAAGGCTACTGGGTTAGTCGGACTCATGGTACGAGCCTCAGTCAAGTAGCCAGGGACGTACCTGAAGCTGGTACCCCCTCTCTAATTACACCAACCGGAGGACCGTGAGCTTCAGCATATTTGTTGTGGCATCGGCTCGCTACAACACACGGCGGGGTTTCAGTGGTATCAGCCCGACTCGATATGTAACGCCGATCGCTGACTTCATGATAAGGACAACTAGGCTATCGCGGCCAATATTTGCACCATCAGTAACGGTCTCATTATTAAGCTCTTAAGCTTTCTTAAATATTCGTCATTTTAAAAGAACAATAAAACTAACTGTTACGGCGCTTTTTAATTGCCGGAACTGAATATTTTCTAAGCATAAATCAAACATCTTGCCAAAGTAACTACTATATGATATAATTTGCCTACTATTGAAATGCACAATTTTGTGTGTACAGTATTTTCATTACTGTTGAGAGTCATACATTTATTCACTCTCTGCGTGTTTTCCTTGGGGATATAATATACTTTTGAAGTGGATTACTACCATAATATTAGCTTTCATCTCTGATGTAGCTTTTGTTATCAAATCTCTATATTATAAAGGTTAATTTGCTTTAAGGGACCTCCAAAAGGGTGTTGAATTTCTCTAGAGGTCTGAAAATATAAACAATTTTCAAACTTAGGTATAATTCTTTAAATTTAAATTAAATGATTCAGAATCTTTTACATTGTACATAAAAGAATGGGCTTCAGAAAAAACATAAAATGTTTAAAATATGACAATAATTTTAAAAATCACACATAAGCAGTAATTTATAATAAATATTGAGGTATTATTTCTTGCGTTTGCCTCTCCTCTGCGTTGCCTTTGCGTTGTCTAAAATAGTAGCCTCTGGAAATTATAAAACTTTATAGAATTATATAAAATGCATCCTACTTAAACCCTACCTAATTTGGTATTATATATCTTTTGTATTTCAAAAATATTTGTAAATGAATTTTTAATATATTTTTTAAATGTATATTTTAATTTTATTTAGCATTAAAATATGGCTATTATTCTATTTATATAAAATAACTACAGTGTAATAGAATACATTTTACTTTATAAATCAACTTATAGCTAGTAATTAAAGAAGCTACTATTTTAAGAAAATAGCATGCGCGACGTAAAACAATAAATATTTCTTATATAAAGTTTCTTAACATATCTTACATAATTTTAGAAATTATGATTATATTTTTAAACATTTTATACCTTTCTTAAGCCCATTCCCTTATAAATAATGTGTAAAAGATTCGAATTATTTAATTTAAATTTAAAAATTATATCTGTTTGAAAATTGTTTATATTTTCAGACCTCTAGAGAAAATTTTAACACCCTGACCTTCTTGTAAGAGATAGGAACATGAAGCAAGATTTTATGGGTCAGCATAAATTTAGTTCTATATAAATTTGACGAGCCGAAACTTTAAACTGAAAATAAATATGCATGATTTGCAAAAACTAAAACTAAACAAATTATGCAATAGGCACATCACAAGTATTCCTAAAAATCAAACTTTGTGTGGAGAATCTAAAGTGCGATAAGGGTGAAATCAACTCCACCATAGCTTATTTTTTTACATCATCCGGAAACTATTGGGTAGTTTTTCCATTCACTCTTTCGATACCTTACGAGGGTGTTCTTGTTTGTTGGAGGCTAGTGTCCAGTATTGTCCTAAATCGTTCTAAGCATTTTAATGGGTTTAAAATCTGAAACGTAAGGTCACGATGTTGCTTTTGAACAGACCTAGGATGAATAGTACAATGGATATCATCCATGTTATTACTTATATACAGCACAGAAAAACGGGTGCTGCTTATTTATTTTGGAGTCGATAAGCCATATTTCTCTATCATAGCAATGAACAATTAGATAACAGATTAAATCGACTCTAACCTCAGAAGGTACATATGACCGTCATGGTACATTCTCAGTTCAATTTCGATGCCATTGCAAATAGACACGGCGTTATTTTCTTGTTAATGAGAACATGTAACAGGTCCATCAGACGTATAATCATGATTGTCATAAGTATATGAGAGTAATTTTCTACCAAATCTAAATACCTATAATCGACAAATTTACTACTTCAGCTGCTTTGGTGACCTCTTTGTGGTTAGGATGATATGTTTTGTTTATTGCAGTCCTTAGAACTACAGTAACAATCTCCCCAAATTTTGCCTGCATTCCATTCGTTTTGAAACGATATCGAAACCAATACTATAGACTATTTTGCAACCAGGGAGCGGTCTGGGGCACAAGTCACCCAGGCTCGAGATGCTTGAATTCTAGGAAAATGACATCGGTATCACTCCCTGCATGACAGTTTTCATGGGAACTAAAATGTTTTTGTCACATATCTCCCCTTTTTTTTGGGGTAGCAAACGTTTTTACACAATCTTGAGGAACTTTGCGATGAGACTGAGTTCCCCGCATGACATTTTGTTCCAAAATATTTTCTGTAGGGATGATACATTTTTCTCCCGTGAACGACTTAGTAGTTCTGATTGCTGTGTTTTACGGGCTAAAATGTACATGAAATTTCATCTTTTAGGGAAACTTTTCCCATGTTTTTACCACATACGAATTTCTTAAAAATACGTAATTTAGAGTCTTTTAAAATGTTCTCATTGAAATAATAATACGGCAATACATATACACATACAAAGTTTGTGATTTGTTTGAAGAGGATCAAATTAAAAAATGTTCTAAGCCAAACTTGGTCCTTTTTAACGTATGAAGATAGGGAAAAGGCTGGGTGTGAAGTGACCCTCTTAAATATTTTTTAGTTTAAGATATTAAAAGTTTTGCTAATGAAGATTTTTTGTTAGTAAGTAACTGGTGTTTGAAGGTGTTCTTAAAGGCATATTACAAGATACGTTTAGTGTTTATATTTGTAGGATACATTAATTAACAAATAAGGCAAATTACTGTCAAATTAATTTTCTAATTAAAGTATGAAGAATGTAAACTAACATTTAAATTTTAAGTTGTGTCTTGCTTTTGTAACTTTTACTTAAGGTAAGAGTTGAATTTCAATGAGACACAGTCTTGCATCCTTTTGAAATTAGCGAAAAGAAAAATTCCTGTAGATTATATTTAGTAGAGAGTGAGCTCAGGTGTCTCCCTCTAGGTAGGAAACTGGGAGTCAAAGTACCTACGGCAATAAGTATCCACCTTTATGGTGCGCATAGAAAGAGATACTGTTTCAGGGAATGTACTAGGTCTGCACGTGATAAACACCATTCCGGCCATTTAAGATTTTAAAAAAATATTTAGTAGAGTTAGAGGAAACTTGACATGATCCTTAACTTCACTGTTGGAAGCATTTTCTCATATTTATGAAATCTAATTTTGTTTTACAGAAACTTGAAAAAAAATTTAGGACTCTCAATGCCCGGTGTACACACAAAAGAACTAGAAACTAAATATTGTGTTATTCTTACAAATATCCGGCTCATTAACAAACCCTCAATATAATATGAATAATTCTAAAGTAAATCTTGGCATGAGGTAAATAGCATTTATAATTAACTTAATGTAAGTAGGGTAAGAATGCAAATGCAAATTTTGTAACTAAAGTAGCTCGAATTGGCAAATAGCTCTACGATGTAATCTTGTTTTATATAAATTCCCGTTGAAGCTATACTGGTGGTTAATTGATAATTTCAGCATGTAGAAAGGGGAAATCAGAAAAATGCATCTACTATCCTTCTCTCATTTGTCACTTTTTTTAAAAGCACACGGCTATAGAGGCCATTAGCTTTTTATTTAGCAGTAAGTGAAATTCCGCTGCGGTTTACTCGTATATTTTCATAATCAACTAGAAGTAAATGCGGGCTTAATGGAACGAGTACAATTGACAAAGCTGAATAAGACTAAATGAAGCAAATAAAACCTGAGAAGTTTCAAGATATATACTTATCTATAAAAGGGGAGTGGATTATCAGATTGTTTTTACTGAAGACTTTCGCAAAATTATTTTTGTAGTATTTTTTTTTTTTTTTTTTATTTTTGCAAGCACAAAATGTTATTCATTACAATTTCATTTCGACAACATTACTCTGATGTCAATAACTTAACTATTTCTTTCAAAACTTTACACACACACAATGTCGGAATAATGACATTTTGGAATGAAATGGGCGAATGCGGTTTAAAAGCTTTATTCCAGTTGTTCCAATTTTTAAATTAACTCAGTTTTAAAAAGAATTTTTTGTTAAACTGATTAATTATCAAGCACCGTTACTCATCATTGTACTCATAATTAAAGGTTCATAACTGAAATGAAAGATCATTACCATTTTTTAAATAGGTTATAATTACAATTACCGTAAAATCGGCGTAATAGCGCGCACCAATACTTTCAAACGGCAATTTTTAATTTCTAGATATATTCGCCTTATAACGCGCACACCTCTTTTGAACCTGAAATATACATTGTTTATATGTTTTAAAGTCATTTATTTGAGACCTTATAAGCTTCAAGAAAAAAATAGTATATTGCTAGAGAACTACAATTATTTAGAAGGTTTCCAAGAAGTACATTTCTTTAAAGAATTAACAGTCTTTCGATCTATGTAGAGGTCTAATTCTTTTCTATATGAACATTTTTAAAGCTATCATTTTTTATATTCGGCGTGTAACGTGTCTATCTTATTTTTTCAAATTCCTACTATTAGCTCACACTCTCTATACATTTAGTATTTATCTTCCTTGAGATTTTCAATCGTTAATAAAATATATTTTAAAGTGCTCAATTGAGCTGAAATTTTGCATATACGCGATTATTTTGGATGAAAATACAGTAATTTAATTATAATTAATAAAAATTAATTGATTAAAACTAATTATTTTAAAATTTAAATACAACCACGTTGGCATGATTTTTGGCGACTTAGCGACATTTTGGCGACGTATTAAAGGCGCGAAAAGTTTTTTCTCTCATTTTAAAGCGATCATTTGAGGTGGATTTTATGATGCAGAAAATCGCCAGTGGCCATGTCTTATGATTATACGGCATGTAAAAGATCCCTAGAGTGTCTGTTTGGCTTGGATGCTCTCAAGCCAAAAGTGGAAATCCCTGTACAGGTTCACATCGTCAGAGCTCAGGTGCTTCCCTCTAGGGAGGAAACTGGGCGTCAAAATTACCTGCAGCGATTGGTATCCGCCTATAGGGCACCGCACTAAAAAGTGATACCAGCTTCTGGGGGATGTACTAAGTCTGTAATGGTTAATGATCCATTCGCAACCCATTAGAAATAAAAAAATTATATTTAATTAAAATTAATTGACTGAAACTAGTTATTTAAAGAATTACAGATACAGCCAAGTTGGTTTCATTTTTAGCAGCAGGTCAAAACTTTAAAGACTTTTTTCTCACGTTTTAAAGTATTCAGTTGAACTGAAATTTTATATACACATTGTTTTGGATGACAATTTTGATACTTTTAATGATAATTAATAAAAATTAATTATCACGTAATGTTCACCCGATTCTGTCATATGTACTACACACATATATATGTTATTTCCAATGACCAGGGTTACAGAAAACCACTACACCACAAGGGGGGTAGGAATAAAACAAAACAGACAAAATAAACAAAGTATGAAAAATAAAAAACACACACAAGAGAGGAATTTAGGGGTGGGCAGCCCCGGTGAATGTGAGCAGCATCCATGTCCTCCCGAAAATCATAGAGCATGCAGAAGGTGCCTGTGCAACATGATTCTATGTAAATGTTTCAGGAGACAGTCGTGTTCAGTGGTCAGACGAAACTCAGCAACTGCCTTACGTTTTTGGCGGCCACACGGGAAGATCCTTGAGATTATTCCACCAGATCTTATATTGGATCTCTCAGCGTATTGTCTTGAAGAAATGTGAACTTTTCTTAATGATACGCCTGGCACTGTGAAGGACGGCTTTTCCTTGTTATTTGTTAGATGGGCTCCTTCTTTTGCTAGGTGGTCTACAGAAGCTGTTGCCGGTGCTGCAGTGTCCAAGGGTCACTGCAGGCGGTTTGCTTAGAGTACTCAGACAGTCTCGCACGCTTGGTTTTGCAATCGAGAATGCTAGAAGAGGCAGGAGGAGAGTGGAGTTACTTAAAATTGCCACTTTTGAATACAGAAGACAACAACAGCCCTAGTAAAGCTATTCAGATGACAATGCAACTGTGCAAGAAGAAATGATTCCTTTCTAAGGGCCAGACAAAATGGTAAACACACCAGCCTGAGGGCGGGACTTTACGAAGGGCTAGTAAAAATGAAGAGGAACGGTTTCAAGATGTTGCAATTTGAAAGGATGCTACTTTTGGCATGAGAAATATAACTCTGGAATAGCCTGTGACACTTGGCTTAATTTTTGTTTATCTAGCTATTTTAATACACTACCCCTAAAAAGTTCACACAAAAATCATCGCATCTCACATCAGTTGGCTTTGAAATTCGAATCGTAAAGTAAGAGGTGATTCTTTACGAGAAAAGAAAGCGCAAGGTTGCAAGGATAATTCATAATCAAGTACCTTCATTTCAACGTTGTATTGAAAAATTGTAAAAAGCTTATTTTTGCCTCCTATTTACGGCAGTGTGTGAGCTTGTGTGATCAAAGATAAGCGCAAACATGAAATTTTTTCTACCGAAAGCAATTGTTTAGAAAAAATTTACCTGAGAAATCAGAAACAAATGATTTTCTCGATCAATTCGTTAATAGCAGTGTTAAAACTAAAATGTACTCAAATAAACTTTATTTTTGCTGAATATGGCTAGGTTTCGCGGGAAATTTCTTTAACACCTTGAAAGATATTTCGGTCCTAGGTTTCGTGTTAAATCATTTTCACTTTTAACAATATTTATGTAAGAGATTAAAAATTGTATATTTTTAATTGTCATCTACTGTCCAAGATTTGTTAATATTACAGCTTTGCATTACGTCTTAGTATTACATGCCTAAGAGAGTTTTCCCCTGTAAGAGAAAGATTATCGATTCATTAAATACACTTGGTAGTATAAACAACATTCTAAACAACTGATAAGGAAAAGTAAAAACAGCTAATAATTTAAAATGACATAACTCATAAGACGTAGTAATTTAGGAAATAATAATAAAAATAATTTTCGTTAGTATACAAAAAAAAAAAGCTTTTAATAAAAGTATTTTTTTCTAGAAATTTTTTTAATATTCAGATGTACCTTAAAAATATAGGTTAAATGATGGTTTTTCTCTAACAACAGAGGAACTCTCAATTAAATAAGTGTAAAGGAAATTTTCTAGTAAAATGTAATAAAAAAACGCTTTGTTCGTGTATTTTTACGTTTCTGAAGAGACACCATATAGCGAGGATGATATAATAGAAATTCTTAAGGGATTCATAAGAAATAAATAAGCATATTTTTCCAGAAATTATCAATACAATTTGATTTTATCAGAATACCGGTATTGAGTGGCCAAGCGGAACTAATATTTATGACAAAAATTTTGTTCTCCCTAATGCAGGGGCGGTCACTCATTGGCGCAAGGGTGCCTATTCTATATGAAAGAATTGTATGTTTTTCCTTTAGCGGGTATCCGAATAATTGCGACAACTTTTTTTTTTTTTTGAAAAAAAAGGGAGATATGGAGGATTTTTGTGACTTTTAGATTTGTTTGGTATATTTTAAGGAAGAAATCGTAAAATTGAAAACGAAAAGAAAAATTGTTAATATTAAAGGGGAAAAACTGGTGAAAATATACAAAAATTGCAAATGGGGCCCGCTCTGCTTACAAGAATTGCTGAGACTTGATTCTCAAATTTTCCATTTTAATATGTAAACTTTTGTTATTCATGTTTTGAAATGACCTTCAGGATAATAGTTATTTTAATTTTTACCAAAACTAAGAGCAATCCTATCTTAGTGACTATATGGAAATTGCTTGAAAAAACAGTGAATTTATATTCACATAAAGGACTGTAAATTTTGAAATAAAGCAGTGTGATAAATCTGAAGGGTCAAAGCACTTCTACTGTTAAACAAAACATTCACAAAAGATTTGCAAGCTAACTATTTTCAAAACTTTTGAGCAATCGCTGTCCCCGTTTGAGTTTTCGAAAAAACACATTTCAGTGGCAAAAGAAACACTTTTGTACTAAGGTTTAACATCTTGTGTTAAAGTTATGGCATCTTCTTTTTATAAAACACTTGTAACTGGTTTCCTGTTGAATGAAAAATAAAAGGCTTGGTACTTTATTAAGCTAATAGAGATGACGCAAAATAAAAATCATAAAAATATTAATTTTTGAAAATCAACAGAGTTGGAGGCAATCGGATACCTTAACACTTGTTTTCTACCATGTACCCATCTTTCCAAATTTGACAGATTACTGTTTTTACTGAAAAAATACAAGTAACACAAAATTGTCAAGTCGAATTCTTGAACAACTATGAGAGAGACTGCTAGACCGTGGAGCTTGGGCATATTCAATGCAGCGAGCAGAGAACATACCTTGAATCGATGTATCTAAAACTAACGTATGTACTTACATTTGTTCACTGCTATATCTACTACACTATATATTTGTTCACTGCTATATCTACTACGGTATATATTTGTTCACTGCTATATCTACTACACTATATATTTGTTCACTGCTATATCTATCACTAACTCAGTGTTTCTCAAACTGTGGGGCGCGCCCCTGGGGGGGCGCGATAACCCTGTAAGGGGGGCGCGAGCATATTGAAAATAAAAGGTTTAAAAAAATAATTTTTTGGAATGAAATAAAACAAAATGCTTTTTGAAAAAATAAAAAATACATATTTACACTGATATAATTTATATATATCATCTGGTTTCCACTTTCAAAAGATTCCACTTCAAACGTTCATTGGCTATCTTTGATCCTAAAATCAAATAAAAAAAGACATTTTATTTGCTTTGCTGTAATCCCACGATGAGAGAGATTTTTTTATTACGTTTATGTTAATCGTAAGATACTTCTTTTTGATTATAATCCTGTGACCTTCAAACTTACTGGTATGTTTAACTCAGTCTCTTCTCACTTTTCTTTTTAGGAAATTTGTAAAATAATATTTTCTGTTGCTTTTTTACATTTGAGATGAGTTTTATGATAAATGGTTAAGCACATATTGAGCACTTTGTGAAGGATTATTTGGCCGAATGTGTAATTTTATGAGTATTTATGAAACACATAAATGCACATAATGAGAAACGTTTTACACAATTATTTTCTAGAACTGACATCGATGTTTCGTATCGAATACACATTTACATAGGAGCTTGCGGTCGCATGAGGCGCTGGTCACTCCAGGCGCACGAAATTGTTAATTCTGGTAAAACTGTTTATTCGTTAACAGTGACCTTGACAGTATTCTCCTATTAGTAGACAGTCTTAATGGGAACTAAAATGAATTTGTCATGGTACTCTTTGCGTTGCAAACGTTTTTACAATCCAAGGTACTTGTTTTGATCGAGTTCCCTACACGACCACTTTTGTTCAATGTTACCTACTATGAATATGCTATACTTTCCTATGGTCGCTTTGTGAAATCAAAGAAAAATATAAAGTCCTTTAAAGTAGGTAAGTATATTTTCTTTTAATTAAATTATTTACTGGAATTGTGATTTTTATCGTGTATAGTAAAAATAATTATAAAAAAAAGGATTGGGGTGACTTAGTCACACCGCGCGACCATTAACGTTAGTGTGGATTGGGCGCCTGCTCTTGGTTAAAACATTTTGAAGGTTCTCGCTTTAAATATTAAAAATAACCTGGTATTCTTCATTAAATTTAGATTCAAACACTTTCCTTATTTAATAATATTAATTCTAAATGCTAATTCTGTGAGGCTTAAAATTACACAGTTCGTTTTTAAACTATTTATAATAGGGGCATTCATTTAAAAAATCATTTTATATTTTGTATACATTGTTGTGCATTTGGTTTACTCTCCTTACAATTAAGCTATTATATCAAGGAATAATGTATTATTTTTAAGCATACATTGTTAGTATTTTGGTTTTACTCTCCTTACAATTAAAGCTATTATATCAAGAATAATATATTATTTTTTAAAAATAAACTCGTGTTATATATAAGAGTGGGTACTTCTGCCAGTATAGAACAAGTTTAATAATTATCAGTGACTTCCATGGAACTTGTCTTGCAGAGCAAAGTTTTTCAAAAGGAAGGCTAAAATTAGAAATTGACACTCAAGTTATTTTTTGATATTTAGCTCAGATCTATATTTTGTCTTCAAAGTAGCCATCATAGAAAATCGGTTTCACAAGGAGTATGATGTTGAAAATGGTAGTGGTATACGAAATAGCGAACTTCCAGTGCAGAAAATTCATCATCTACTTCTGCCCAAAATTGAAGAAGAGTTTTGTACAAAATTGTGTCTTTTAATTTTGCGCCACTGGATGTGAAATCTATGAAAATTTCTTCTTCGATAGTTGAGAGCCCTTCTGGTGTATTTTTGAAAAGGATCTTTAACCCATTCGTAACTTGCTATCAAGTTGTCCTCAGCAAAAAATATTTTTAAACTTTTTGCCAACATGGCTAAATGATATTCAATAGTTTTATAAACAACTTCCACATGTTGTTCTTCGGTTTTTATACACATTTATCCGCATTTTTCAAACATTTCTAGGTTTTTTGCTTTAAATTTCGTCTCCATAATTCTAATTTTTCTACAAAAAGCATTAATTTTGAAAATGTCACTCGTGTCAAACATATGTACGTTGGATCCTTGAAGTTGAGATTTCAATATATTTAATTTCTCAAATATATCGACTAAGTAGCTCAACTTCATCGAGTAAACCATCACGAAAATTTCTCAGCTTCCGGTAAGTTTCCTCTTCTAGAAAAATGGTAATTTCATTTCTTAATTCATAAACTTACGTTGCAAAATTTCCCGCGTGATAACCATCTTGCTTCGCAATAAAATAGCAATGATGAATGCACGCCCATGTCTTCAAAGAACCAGAAAGATTCTTGATTTTAGAGGTCTCATTTTATGTAATTTACTACAGTAGTCACAATTGTCGTTAGCACAATAGTCAGACCAGGACTCATTCCTTTGGAAGCCAGAGCTTCTCTGTGGATCATGCAATGTGTCCAGATGCACAGTGGAGATTTTTGTTTAACAAGTGCTTGTATACTTTTTAAATCTTCCTGACATTGTACAGGCATATGGGCATATTCCGACTCGTTTTCCACTCTAGGCACTCGTTTATAAAATTATTTAAAATATCAAAATAATGCTATTTCTGTTGCTTTAAGTTTATTGTTTTGCAAAAGTAGTTCTACTGCTGACATACCATCCCAAAAATCGAACATACGCAATGAAATGAGCATCTTTATTGCTATCTGTGTTGCCACTCGTCAAGCTGAATTGAAAACAAATTTATCCACGCAACTTACCGAAAAGCTGTTGCATACCATCTTCAGCGATATCATCAGTTTCGACGGGGAAACAGTATCATTTGATCGGGGTATGGACTGCAACTCTTTGGCAAAATTGTCTCCAAACATAGTTTCTACAAATCTCAATTGCTGCGGGCAAAATAAGCTCTTCGGCAATGGTGTGGGGCTTTTTACATCTGAGGCTATTTTATATGATACTTTTGTAAGAAGTAAGTAAAGCTTTTCATTCTGATGACAAAGTTTAAAAAAAAATTTTTTTTGTTTTTCATATAATTTTTAATTTATGATTCAAGAACTCTCGAGATTTCTTATTAATGTACTCACCATGGAAGGTTCCGAAATGTCTTAAGTTTATTAAGGTTTCATACTGTCTGCTGCCAATATTTTTGACACATAACACACAGGAGACTTTTCTTCTCATTTTACGCTTCAGTAATGAGTAAATCCAAGAGCCAAGTATTCTTGAGAATATTTTCTTGATTTGTATTTTCGGAACTATGCTCGTCTGTGCACTTGTTGATCTGCTTATTATCGTAGAATGTTCGCTTACGACTTAAAATTTATCATGGTACGTATCAATCTTCTACAGTAAATACTTAATACCGTGGTGAATTACAACTAAAGAGCAAATTATAAAATGTACACATTCAGGATAGATTTGGTAGCTATAGAAGCATCGAATCGACTTAAGACTGATTGGAATTATTTTACCAGTGCAGCATTATTACATGTGTTTTTGCGCAGATCCGATAGTTTGGCCCTGACTCACGCAGACGCTCGTGAAGTTGACGAATGTGATGTATATGATAGAGCGCAACATAAAGTAGACTATTTTTTCAATTTCTACTATAATTTGCACTCTCTCATATATATCTTGTTCAAATTTTCAATCGTAGATAAAATACTTTTATTCATTCATTCAAGGTTCAAATACACATTTATTTTTTTTATCTTTTTAAATTTCTGTGAGAATATTGTGTGGTTTCTTCTTTACTATATATTTTTCTTGCACTAATTAAATTTAATTAATGAATAAATAGTATACACCTAAAAAGAACAGACCAATGCCATATATAGAAGGAAATGAAAAATTGGCAAGGAAAATTGCTTTCTATTTTGTAGTTTAACATTGTGATTCTGTCATATGTATTACATATTTGTATTTAATTGTAACTATTTAATAAAAAGTAACTAAAAAATATAAATTTACACTGTTGTTGGCCCTATAGAAACCTTAGGAATTGACTTAAAATTTGTGCATAGTACTTGTTCTAATGACATTGTGCTTCTAGAAATGGATGATGGAGGAAATAAATGCTTTAATTAAATATCATTTGCAATCTGTTCCATATTTAAAAAAATTAGAGAAGGAAAAATAACATAACATTATAACTATTATTTAAAGTATATATAACTTGCTTAAAATATATATTATAAAAGTAACATTATACAAAATTTCATACTCAAAAGTGTATTATTGCATTCAATACATTTATTTACTTTTTTGGGGGCGCGATGAAAATTATGATGATTGAAAAGTGCGGGTCATAACCAGTAGTGAAAGTTTGAAGCACTGCATAACTATATCATCTACTACATCATTTAATTTTAAATATTTGTCAAATATAAAGTAAATAATAAAATGAAAAAGCAATTGGATTAAGACTAAACTTATCAAAACCAGAAAAAAATTATATATACACATAGAAAACTTTCAATTTTAATTTAGTTCTGTATTAATACTAAGGAATAATAATAGTAAAATATTTTAAGAATAATTATTTTGTATAATATATTTTTGAGAGTTTAATCTTCTGTATATATTTAATCTATATATAAGTTTTTCAAGCTTAACTTATAACAGTTACAGTTTTATCCTGTGTTTTACCGAAGATAATGTTGTGGTTGAAGTTTTAAAGGTTACACTAATTATT
The DNA here is from genome assembly GCA_019973955.1 of Trichonephila inaurata madagascariensis. Lineage (NCBI taxonomy): Eukaryota > Metazoa > Arthropoda > Arachnida > Araneae > Nephilidae > Trichonephila > Trichonephila inaurata. Next base: position 18,267 of record BMAV01005142.1, read on the forward strand.
TTTAAAGTTAATTTTAATTAATTAAGGTTTTCCTAGTAACTATAATCATAATCAACCTGTTATATGTCAAAATATTTTATCATCAAAATTTCAAAGTACAAAACATTTACTCCGGAAATTTAAGCCCCCTCAGGGGGCTCACCTTCTTTAGGTGGGTACGGGTGTCACAATCCCGAGGTATCCTAGTGATCTTTTACTTTTCCCTAGGGGTTTACTATCTTTGGTAAACACGGATGTCACGACCCGGGGTACCCCAGTGATCCTTCTCTATTTTCGACCCTCCATCTTGTCATCCGAATTTCTCCTTTTCCCGTCCAGACCACAGACCTATGAATGTTTGGCGCAGTATAGCCAAAACTGGCTCTTGCGCCATAAAACACCAAAATCAACTCAACCCGGAAATTTAAGCAATTCAAATAGACTTTTTGAAAAATCTAGGGAAATGCCTTGAAAATTGTTGAAATTGAAGAGCAAAAAAAGGGGGTGCAGCTTAAATAACTGGTTTTTAAGGTTAAAACCACACAGTAAGCAAACAAAGAATTCTGACCATTTTTTATTTAGATTTATACATTAATAATTTTTGAGACATTTGATAAAAATGTATTCGATTAAAGAACGATTGTAAAATTGCTTATAGAGAAAATCATTATTCAAATGATGTTTGTTACATTTAATATCTGATTTATGAAAATAATTTGAATCTTGAAATATAAATTTGTGCTTTATACAAAGATTTTGAAGTCATGAAAGCGCATTGAGCTTCCTTATTTGTAAAATGTATATTTTCTAGTTACTTATTGATATTAAGTTTCATTGCATATTTAAATCTTTAAATAGGCTTACTTAGACAATGAAGTCACTCTGTTAGGCAATTATGTCAATTATAGTTTCCATTTTTGTGTCATAACTTCCCTGAGCATGGAATTTATATTATTAAGAACCGCATTTAAAAGGTTATTCAATTGAAAGATGTACTTATTTTGAATAAATGCCAAAATATATGTTCGCCGTATAAGCAATTATGTTGATATACATCAGAAGCTCTCAAACTTTTTTGTCTCATAGACCCCTTGCCATGTTTTTAGGTTTTAGGTAGACCCCTGCTTCATTAATATTGAATTTTTGCAAATTTATCAATTTATATGTCTTTTTGACAGCTGGTACTATAAAAGAATTAAATTTCTAACCGTTACGTAGTATAGTGTTTAAAACTTAAGCAGCATGTATTAATTAATTAAATTAAAAGTTAATTAATACATAAAATAACTAACAACAAACAATTGATTTTAATGGGAGGGATGAATCTGGTGCTACAATAACAAATTTCCAACATTTGGTATCAATGTCAGGTTTAATCTTAAATCTCCTCTGTTAGCAGTGTCCAGTTTTTTTTTTTTTTTTGTTTTGGAGATTGGCAACTACGATGAAAGTCCTTCTCACTAAGAAAAGCAATTAAAAATTTTCTCACGATATTCCATAACTTCGGGACAAATAACAGGTTTGTCTTTTTAAAGACAAAATTGCTGACATCGGTTTCTAAACTTCACTTTAAGATCTTCGTTAGTGTTTATTCCAATCCGTTTCCTTTTGAAATGTGACATTTTTTTTTCAATGTGACCATATGAATTCTTTTTTTTTTTTTTTGCTGTGGCAATTACCATAGTCAAAGCATTCTCAAATCTAGTTCAAAAATCTAAATAAAAGGCATTTAAATGTTGAACGTACGTTAAAATGTCCTGACAGATTGTCTGTGATAAATTGAGAAAATTCGGGACCACCAGTATTATATTTCTTTAGCTTAATTCTGGAAAAAAAAACGTTAAAATGTTTCTTGTTTTAATAAAATTTTTATGCTGTCACCTGTAAGTGCAAATTAATCTCATTAAATTTAGTAAATAAATCTGTTGAATAGGTAAAGTTTCGTTTCCCCATTTGATTAAATTTTCCTTTAAAATTCAAATTTAGATCTAGTTTAATGAGAACCACTATAATAGACCCCCACTTACACCTCATGGACCCCCAAATTATGTTTTCGCTGACGAGGACCCCTTGCAGGTCATCGTAGACCCTTGGGGGTTGATAAAAACCACTTTAGGAGTCACTGATATACATTATTCCTCTTACATTTTTATTTAGAATATCATAGCTAAGTTTTAAATCAAGAACAAACACAAAATTCTTAAGCCCATTCATTGAACCGTTTTCTATGTTTTCATTACCTCTTATTGGATCTTCTTTTCTTGATTATGAATTATAAAATTAAAATGATTCTTAAGTAAAATATACCAGTAATAATAATAAATTCCAAACCATTACACGTTTCATACGCACTTTACTTACTTTTGACGTGTTTAAACGCAATTTCTTTAATAAAAGTATTTCATCTGAAAACATTTTTAAATTTTACGGGTATGTGTATAAATAATATTTCTCCATATTGACAATTACTTTCTTGTCCTTTTTCACAAATTAAATAAATCTAAAAACCACAAAAAAATCTCCATAGTTTTATTTTTTTAAAAAAGTTCCCGCAAGTAGTCTGATACCTTAAATACAAAGCTTTTAAATGTTAAAGAGTAAAATTTGAACGTAAAATATTAATAAATTTCAAACAATAGTTTAAAATACTAGCCTATGCTTGAACTTTTAAAATCTTTCCTCCATTAATTCGCATATATATATTTCTTTTACGAACAACAAAATATATATTTTATAAATATCTCAACGGATGAAGAGCTCATTTCGAGGAATTCCATTAATCAATCGTCAATGAACCGTCTTTTAAAATATCTCATCATTCATTAAAATTATTCTCCTCCAAAACAACTGAATCCGTCTTTGCTTTTATCCTCCCCAAACAAATTCATCCCTATCAACACCCACCTGAAAATATCAATGACGTCATTTACATTATTTTGTACCTGCTTCACAGATTAAACACAAACTTATCTTTCCTCTAATTTTTTGCTTTCTTTTTCTCTTTTTTAAGTCTGTTTATTTATTTCTTTTTCGGCAAAGAAGACAGAAACTCCAATGGTTCTTTCCTGTCATCATCCTCTTGCAATCGCGCATGCTCCCGAGCCTCCCACCCCCATTCTTTCGGGTCTCCATGGCAACAGTGACGCAACCATCCTCTCCTGCGCGCACATGTGTGGTGGCGGTGTCCCGAAATTTTAGAAGCCCACACAATTTCTCGACTTGTTGGCCAGCACAGTTTGCCAGTGGTCACCAGCGTGAGAAAATGCCAAGCGACCGGTAATTATGAACAGCGCATCAACAGTTTGAGTGACCAGTGAAATTTTTTCCTCGTCTCCCTTAGATTCGATAGACTTTAAAGAACACTTTGAACTTTTATTGTTATTTTTAAAGGGGTGAGGACTACTGTGAGAACACCCCCTTTATCAGTCAAGGTGGCGACCGCAGGGGCAATCCTGAAGGTGCCCGTCCCGGGGGCCCGAAAAGAGGGGCATCCCGTGGCGGGCCCCAGCCGTAGAAGCTCACAGGTAAGAAATTATTGTTTATTTTCATTTGAACAATATTTACATTAAAAAAATTAAATTTTTTTCAAATTGAAGTGTGTTGTTTCTAAAATTTTGAAAAATGTGTTAAATAAAGAAGTTTTTGATAGTGTTTTTTCTGAATATTTTACATGGTTGTACGAGTGAAATTGTTTTAAAGTTATGTAAAATTATTGTAATATGTTGTCATGATGCTATGTAATGAGATCATTTAATTAGATTATTATTTAATTATTTGTTTTTGTTTCTTATTGATGTATGGCATGTCTTTATTTCTGTATCACCTAATTGTTTCTTTTCAACGTAATTTAATTTTAATTAACCATTTACGCACAAATTTTAAGAACTTTGAGAATTTTTTTTAAATAAGCTTCCCGAACTTGTGATAATTCACTAACATACATTTAATATAGCTATAATAATTCATTATAGTAATATAATACTCTAAAACATAATATGTTGTCAAAAGAGCTGATTTTTATTCGAACTTAATTTTTTGGAAGCATTTAATTTAACATTAAAATGTTATTGATCTCTCTCATTGTTTGATATCGATAATATTTCAATATTTGTTAGAAACATTGATTTCATATTAGTGTTTTGTATGTTTAAATGATGTTAATTTTCATGTTTAAATCAACTTTTAATTTCATTTTAAATCAGAATGGAAAACTATATGTTGACATAATAATAAATAAATACTAGAAAAAGTGACATTCTCGTAATAATATAAAGGAATTTAAAATTTTTAAGTACATGTTTAGTAGTTTAGTTTTTTTAAGTAATGTTAGCAAGTTAACTAAATCTTGAATGAAATTAATCTATCAAAACATGAGAAAACGAATCGATCTATATAAGAATCAATGCTTCTTTAAGAATATAAGGAAAGAACTGAATTGTGTCTGTTAATTCATACGCACATCATTTTTATTATTATTAGCCACTAATATGCTATACTGTTTTAACTACCAATAAACTTTTCATTTGATCACTTTTCAATTTCATTTATGTTACAATTCACGTTTTCTTTCATCAAAATAAGTTGAATTTTAAAAATATATTACGCCAATAAATAATTTATCTTAAATGTTTTATTCTATTGAAGTATTTGTTTAAATAGCAAGTCCCTTAGTTTCTAATAATATTCTTTCTAATACTTTTCATAGAAGAATTAAATATGTTTGGCTTAAAGTCGTAAAATGGGGTGCTTACTTAGTTGCCGACCTCGTCATCGATCGTGTGTTTTAGCCTAGTTTTTATTTAAGAGTTTAGTTCTTGCATTAATAAATTTTTATGCTATGAATATCCATATATCACTTTGAAGAAAAAGAAAGAAAGATGAAAAGAATGTAAATAATAATTTTTAAAGAAAATAATTATTTACATTCCCAGTGTGTGATGCCTCATATATCATTAATAACTATTTTGTGACGGTATGTATGTTTAAAAACTTTCATTTTCTCAAGTGATATAATTGTTACAAATTTTATTATGTATAGTGCTTATTATTCTTAGTTTAAATTATTATCTTCTTTTTGCAGTTGTATTTTTATGTCTTTGTCCGTGATAATTATCAAATGTGTAACAGTAACACGCACATCAAATACGTGTTACGTACTTTTTACACGGAAGTAAAAAATTCTAGAAACATGCTACATAAATTAGTCTTAACTAAGAAAACATTATTAAAATAAGCTGACATTTTTTAAAAATTATATCAGTAATAAAATACAAATAATAATCAACAAAAATTATTCCATAAAAATTTTATGGTGAAAGAATCATGTGTTAGTTGTTACGACAGACGATTTTTGTGTTGTTCTTAAAGAGAAAAAAAAATATGTTTTTCGTTGACACAATTTCATTAAATTTTAATGTCAAAATGTATTAAAATATCTATCATTTTAAAATAACACATATTGATACAAATTTTATAGAATTGTTTAAAATTTTAACAAGAATCAGGAATTTTAGGAAATTTGAAGTTTTTTAACTATTAGGGATGAGGTAGATTTAATCTGCATCAATTCCCCCCCCAATGGAAATCTTTAAGAATACAATAGCATTTTCCCCGAGAAATCACCAAACTCCATCCATCAAAAATTTAATAACAAAAATATAGAAAGGCACGATTTTAGACTTTAGGAACTCTTTATAACGGAAAACATATTCAGATCTTTCGCCGATTTCATGTTAATAAAACTTTTATATAGAATATGGGAAGAGAGAGAGAAATAAAAAAAACCGAGGTAACACACAGAAATATCAAAACCATTTGGTACAAGAATAATAAAGCTAAATTAAGAAGAAACAATTTAAAAGACTGAAAAGAAAAAATGTAGAACTCTCACATTTGTCTTAAACTCAAAAAAGTTCTTACTTTAACAAATGTATCGTAGATATATTTTCGGAAGTTAAATGCGTACTGATAAAAGACTAAACAATAACACAAAATATACACTTCTACTGTGATCATTTAAAGTTTGTCTAATACGATATAACGTTACTGATATTTCTCCCCTTCTCTATCCGTTGTGCAGTATTCACGATAAAAATTAACAAGTATTTCTACTGTTAAGATACAATAATTTGGAACAGAAAAAATATCTCATATACATATATATATATGTATTACAATGCAATATTGATTAAGTTTTCGAGCATAATGTTCCATTTTTAATAGAATGTTTAGAAAAAATATATACGTATCTAGTAAATTTTAAAATAAAACGAAAAAACAACTTCACTGATAGATTCGTAATTTTAAAATTGATTTGAGACGAATTTTCATCTTAAAAAGGCTTTATTTCTTGTTTTTATTTCGTTCTTGAAACTCACAATACATGCGTTAATACATTAATATTAAAAAGCCTTATTAAATTCAAATGTATCATTCTGTACATTATTGATGCACTGGTGTTTCTTATACTGCATGCTACTAACACAAAATTGCAAATTATTTTCTTTAGGAGTAAACTGTGAATTATTCACTTTCTTGTTTAAAATCGCATTTACATTGTAGAATACAATTTCGTTATAAAGCGATTGAAAATTTAATTCTTTGAGCTATTCAATCTTTCTATCATAGAAAATTTCTGTATGAGTTTTCTCAATTAGATCAATGGAACAGTTAGGTTTTGTTTCGAGTTTTGACGTTTTCGTAATCTATGTCTTTTAATAAGAAACATTTCACCAAAGATGCAATGGTTATTCGCATAAAACATTTAAAACTAATTTCTTACTAAGAAAAGAGAAGTTTATAAGAGAAATTTATTCTATACCAAGATATACGAATTACTTTTTGTATTAATAAGTTAATTATTTCCTACACACCAGCTTGATGGCATAGAGATAGTGTGCCGCTTCGTAAGCTCAAGGTTGCAGGTTAGATCCCGGCTGGAGTCGATAGGTTTTCTGGATGCAAAATCGTAGGCATGCATGCCATATGATTATATAGCGTGTAAAAGATCCCCTGAGTATCAATTTGGCTCTGGTACTCTCGGAAAAATTAAATCATGACAAGATTTAGCATTCGATGAAAGATTAAATTAAATTAATTTAAGCATCCAAATTTGGTAGCGAAAGCCACCACTAGATGGTGCCGTGTCTGCGAAGGCTTAGTTTCCAATACGCTGCTTATTGGAAAACAAAAATTATTTGCTGCACTTCGATTCAATTCTTATTTTCTAAATAAAAATTTAAAATTTAATTATATAAGAATGTATAGGAATATCCAAAAATAGTTCCCTCAAATCTAAACATTCTTGATAAACAAGCCAGTAAGCTTTTATTTCCTTGAAGGAACACAAAAACCAGTAAGTTTGGGCCGAATTTCCGAAGAGTTGGCGAATATCCCTCATGTTGATTTAGGAGGCTGTATTATCAATAAGGCTGATTGAGCTAAAACCCTAAGGAAGTCGAAATAACCTCTAGGGACCTAGTAAAGGAATAAAACAGCTTTAAGTGTTGATTTTCTGTACTGTTGGTATAAATGGTCATACGAGAATCACAACCAGTCCCACGAATTCTCGCCTGTGGGCCGTTCTCCAATTTTCATCATCTTCATTCTAATCTTTGACGATTAGAAATATTTTCCATATTGTGTCCATGTACTACTCAGTTGAGATTCTAAAAGAAAACAATTGAATTCTTCGCAAGATCTTAAAATTAATATTATGTACTACAGTTTAATGCTTACTACTTTAAAATGACTATGACCTGCTGAACCATGGTCATCATTAAACACGGTGTTATTTCAATGGGTATTAGTTTTGTTTCGAGTTCTGATGTTTTCGTAATCTATTACATAAAAAAGAGTTGTTGTTGCGTTTGTCTAAGTAAAAGAATACAACAGCAAAATGGTGTTGCCACTAAAGCTAATTTATGAAGCTATAAAGTTATTAAATTAAATTCTTTGCTTGCTTGTAACATTGAAATAGTTAAACGCTTTAGGTATAAAGTAATATCGAACCTTATAAGCTTTAATATGTATTTTTCTTATTTGGGTTAATTTATCTTAATTAGGTACGTTAGCTCCCATCTACATTAGGATTTTTTTTAAGATTCGAATATTATTTCTGCGTATAACTCGCCCTTTTAACCCAAAGAATAACATCAAACTCTACGGGCGTGCATTATTCGCCGGATATAAAAAAAAGGTAGTTTTAAATATAAAGATAAGATGATAACAAAAAAGAAATTAGATTTCTATATACATCTAAATATTGTCCCTTTATAAGAAATGTGATGTGCCTTGTAAATTTTCAACAATGAAATACCTAATAAATCTAATATCCCATTTCCTTTTCTTGTACTTTAGGGTCGTAGTGTTTTTAGAAGAATACCAATGTTCAAAAGCCTAGGATAATACTCGGAATAAATGACTTCAAAAGATAGGAGCATTACACATATACATTTAAAGTCCCTTCATAGAAAAAAAGAGTGCACTTACACGGCGGGTACAATTAAAAATTTAAAAAATGCAGTTTGATAGTACTGGTGAACACATTATACGCCGGTGCACGTAATATGTCGGAATACACGATACATAAATTGAATTCCTTCTTTAGAAATTTAATCCGCACTTGATCCTTTTTCTGTTAAATAGTTGTTTTAATATCCCCGAATTCTTTAACTTTTAATTACAATTGAATCCTAAAAAAGCATTATATACTATTGGCGACGTTCATGATGTGGAAGAAAACGTTACGTTATCACTTTTGATAATTCAATTAAGTTAGATTAGTAATATTATTCATCATTGACAATTGTAATATATCGTATCCTTCTTCACAAAAGATTATATATAAAACATAAAGTAAAAAGTTTATATGTAAACAATGTGAAAAAGTTCCATTGCACTTACGGGGTTATTACCTCTATTCGTTTCCAAATAAAAACTTCAGAAAATGAATCATTTTAAATAAATTACCTCAGTTACGCAAAAACTCATAAAAAAAGTGATCCTATGTTTCTCTCTCCAGTAGGCGTTCCTAAATTTTACCAAACAATTGTCAGCAGACCATTGGCTGTAAGTAACAATCAATACAGATAAAGCAAAATTCATTCTTAGAAATTCTCTTTACCGCAAAGCAGAAACGCAGAGAAAACGGGAAGAAAATTACTGAGGAAGAAGAAAAAATTGAAAACATTCATTCATCGGTAGAAAAGAATTTTCGTCCGGTGGGATGTGGAAGCGCTTTTTGTTTACAATGAGTCTTGCATCACCAAACAGAAACCACAAACTCTCTTGCATGGCAAGAGGGTAAGAAGAAGATAGTTATCTGCTCGCAAAATATGGATTACGGATCTACCAATTATGTCTTTTCTTATCTCTCACTGTCGATTTTCCGGGGAAGGAGAATTGTGGGATTTTGCTTTTTTCATTGTTATTATTATTCAGTTTTATTTTTGTTTTGCTTTGTATTGTTATTCGTCAAGGCAGAAACCAAGATATAAGAATTCCTTCATTATAAAAGATTGTAACTATACAATTACGCTCGAAATTAAACTTAATAAATTGATTTACCGGAATAGATAAAGTACAACGAATATAAATATTCCCAAAAATTTCACTGTTCTAAACATAATAGATTTTTTTAAATCTTGTCATAAGATTTACTACGGAGGTTTTTAATTTTATTAAGAATTACATTAAGAGATTGTAATGTATATTAAATAAATAATGCACGCATGCACATACAGTCAAATAATTAATCAATTAGTTTTCATTAATATAAGTAATACAACCTTTGACATTAAAGTTCGGTGAAAGTCCTGTTAAATTAAAGTAGATGAAATATTAACGAAAGTTACCTTACTGTCCTTTGACATAGTCACTTTCCGTAACAATACACCCTGAGATCTGCTGTACAAGTCCTAGAAACTTTGCAAGAAGTCTTCTTTTGGGATGGAGTTCAAAAGCCTCGACACGTTTCTTTGTGTGGATGTTAGGAATATCGTCAATATATCGATAACACGTTTTTCTCTTCCCTAAATTCTGAGTAACGATTTGTCGCATGGATTCGCGATTAATCTACAGTTCATCAGCTATCATGCACACATTTAATCGGCAAACTTTAGTGATTAGAGTCCTTCCTTTCTCAATGTTTTCGTCACTGACGGAGATCGCCAATCTTCCGCTACGGGGGTTGTCAGAAACATTTTTCCGACCTTCTCGAAAACTGGCGAACCACCTGTACACACACTTCTTGGACAGTGCTTCATAAACATGTACCAGCATTGCATAAGTTTCTTTTGGTGTCTTTCCGAGCTTAAAACAAAACTTTAAACTGATCTTTTGTTCGTTCATTTTCCTGTTCTCATTTAAGAACCAACTACTAAACAAGCACTTTATAAAACATGTCTTACACGGAACACAAAAGAGTCTCAACTAAACAACGGTGGGGGCTGATAGTCAACACCTGTCGCTACGCATATGCAGCGTTTTGTTTCTTCAATGTTGCCAGATAGGCCGTTCTGACTTCATTCACTGAACTTAATTGTATATCAGCAATAACTTTCTTTTAGTTTTTCTTTTAGATAAGTATTTAAATTTTGAATTTCTGCTTATGATTGCATATTTCCGTAAGTACTCTGAAGTCACTTTGAGAAGCTTATATGACACAGCTGGTGTATTATTCCCCGTATCCACACCAGACCAACATTAGGCTTAAGTCATGTCATATTTAACGTTTGTCAATTCACGTCACTCACGATAGATTTTGCTTAATGTATTACTAAACATCAATTCCCTTTCAATCAGTTATGGGTTTATTATTCCACCGCTTCCAAGTGTTTGATTTACAAAATAAAAAAAATAAGAGCATCCTCATCAAACTTATATTCACTTTAAAGAGAAATCTTTCAAGTTAAGTTAGGCTCATTTACGTTAAATTATTTACCATTGCATCTTATTTCTTAAATTAAAAATGCACCAAAAATGACAGTACATAAGCACATAATTTTTTCCGCAAACTATAAAATGATTTAAACGTTTGTTTTCAACTTAATTTTTATCGTTTCATTAGGCTTCAAAAAATATATTATTCTAAAAATATATTGAATTTAACTTTTTTTTTCATTTATATTTTTACAAATGGTAGAATAAAAGGAAATCTGGAACAAAATCCAGTTGAATCTTTGAAAAGTTCTTATAAAATAAATTAGGAACATCACAACTCGCAAAAGAACCATCTTAGGTATTTTTTAACTTTCGAACTTATTATCTTACCTCTTCTCATGGTTTTGTTTTAAAAAAACTTAAACAGGTGATTAAAAATGGATTAATTAAAAAAAGGATCCCAAGTTATAAGAAAATCATATCCATTTCTTTATTCTACAGTCATCATTATCGTGTGTAGTTTTCACGCTTATTCGGAACGAACTGAGAAATTGAAATAACATTTTTAAATTAATTATACGTTTTCACTCATCGTTAAAAATTGCGTAGTAGCTTTTAATTTTTCGAAACTGAACATAAACAATAAGTTTTAAAATTCGTGTATAGCTTGTAATGAGCATATTTCTTCATCGGGCTTATTAAAGTAACAGATAAATTATTTTCATAACTCAGTTGTTTCTTCCTTGAAGAAAAGCTTCATTAAAATTATTCTGATTGTGTCATCATTTTAAATATTTTTTTAATCTTAGTTCTAATGCAACTAGATTAATTTTTTAGCGGGATTTTTAACGAGATTCTTAATAAACCTCATTTTTCATTGCACGGTGGATAAATAATCAGAAAAACTCGAATCGCAGCTTCCGTAAATTAAAGAATAAATATATATAATTTTTTTCATAATTTTTGCAAAAATATGGATTTTAATATAATTAAAATAAAATGTTTTATGATTCTTTATTCCAAACTTGTAAAGATAGCAGTTCTTTCTGTACACAATTAAATTAAAATCCAAGAATGTAAACATATAAAGTTGAATAATTCTTTATAAATTTTTGCTGATCATCTTCACTTCTATTCGATTCTGTAATTAAAGATTTAGATTCATTTAGATTATATTTTGGTAGACATGGAACGTAAACTTCAAAATAAAAAAATCGTTTCAAATAAATAATTTAAAGTAAAATAAAGTATTTAAAATATAAGTTTTCCATATGAACAAATATGCTTTCTTAGAGTTTAAACATGTTAATAAAAACATTTCAGTAAATAGATATATTACAGACAGCAAAACAAAAGTTCTAGATCGAAAAAACTCCTCAAAAATCATTCGAAATATCAGTGATTTACGCAGTGTTAATTATTTCGCTGGATCACTATGTCAAAATTTATTTTTGTTTCTGAAAGTTCAACAAAATTACAATTTGAGAACATATAAAAATATATAATGATATTTTAATATAATTATTGAAAAAGATGGTAAGGGAGAATCGACATTTTCTTCCTACGTAATTATTATTATTTTTTTTATTAATATGGATTTTAATATCATTTATGGAAGGCTGAAATATACGTTCCTCTTATTTTTAAGAAATTACATCTAGGTAACGTTATAGTTATTTGAAATTTTTATGTAAATCTGTTCGAAATTTATATTTTTTCCTAATTACGAATGTTTAAAAAATGGTACTTTTCCGTTTCGGGGTAGGGGGCGTAGGCGTTGACTGATTTTTTTTCTGCCAAATTAAACGCTAAACACAAAATAAAGTAATATAATCTCACTTTCGGATTCATTTCCAAATTATTATTTTATTGAGGAGGATAAAATATTTCATTGCTTCCAACATTCAAGAAAAAAGATTAGTTTTTCGTGTGGTAGGTTTACCGCTATTAATATATTATTACTAGCATTTGGCGATTGTTGTTGCATTTTTATGGTTCCCGAAACGGAAAAGAATCTTACAAATCAACTACATTACGATAATAAAAGTGTCCTCTATCTAAATTCAATCTTTCATTTACACTGGTCAACAAAATTAAGATATCCGACTACGTTCGGAATCGTGATTTTAAAAAAGTGCATAAATAGATAAATTCCATGATATTTAGTGTCACTTAGATTAGAATACAAGTATAAAATTGTTTTATGGACACATTTTGACAAAACAAAGCTATTTAAATACAATATTTTGGCAAAAGTAACTTAGAATAACCTTTTTTCAAAATGTTCTCCTTTTACAAAAAATGCTTCTAAAATAATAATAGTGTGTGTGTGTGTGTGTGTGTGTGTGTGTGTGTGTGTGTGTGTGTGTGTGTGTGTGTGTGTCGTGTGTGTGTGTGTGTGTTGTGTGTGGTGCTGTGTGTGTGTGTGTGTGTGTGTGTGTGTTGTGTATGTGTCGTGCGTGCGTGGTAAGCGTGCGTGCGCTGCGTGTGGTGTGCGTGCGTGCGTGCGTGCTGTGCGTGCGTGCGTGCGATGCGTGCGTGTGCTTATATAAAGTTAAGACTTCTCAAGAAGTCTTAACTATTTTTGAAAACTCACGTTATTTTCAGAGTTACAACCCATTGAAATAATTATCGGCGTTTTTATCTTAAAATTTCTTCCCTCTGTTGTAAAACATGGATAATACCACTTCTAAGTTATATATTTCAAAAATTCTAGTTGAGACTCTGTACAGAGGTCTGAGCTATATTCAGTTAAACTATTATTATAACAGAAGAATTTTTCATAAAAGGAGAATATTTTGAAAATGGATCATTCTATTTTCCTTTTTTGTCAAAATATGGTACTTAAATAATTTTTTATTGTAATAATATTCTTTAAATAATTTTATATACATTTTCTAATCTAAGTGACACTATATATCATAAATATTATCCAGTTATATTCTTTTGCAAAATCACGGTTCCAAACATAGTCGGATACCTTAAGAGGATTTTCAGATTTTGTCGATTATCTCTAGAGCTACTAGACAGATTTCAATGAAATTTGGTATGTATATAGGGCTGATATAATGAAATTGTGCGTAACACTCATCAAGATCGGAGGGTATGTAACAGCAGTTGCAGAATATAACAAAAAAATTGGCTAATAAGAGGTGTCATTCTCTCTTTCTGATAAACACGCCTTCTCACCATAATTTTACACCTGAGAAGTAAGGGAATTTATGAGTTCCTATGGCAATCAATCCCAGTAGTTCAGAAACTCTGTTTTCAGGCATTGGATGGTTCTCGGAAAGGGTTTGCGAGTTGCAGTTGCTCTCTCCAGAACGTCCTAAGCTTGCTGTATACGGATGAGATCTGGATATCTAACTGGCCAATCCATTCAGCGAATATCCTCACTTTTCAGAAATTCGTCGACCAAATGAGCGCAATGTGCCTCGCGTTGTCATCCATTAAAAGCAAATTGGGGCCAACTGCACCCATGATATGGTGAGCACAGGACTCCAAGACCTCTATTTATACCTCACAGCAGTCTCAGCACCCCTTGCAAAGACAAGGAGGTGTGTACGGCCGTCCAAAGTGATGCCTATCCAGACCATCAAGCCCTCGCTATCGTAATGGTCGATTTCTCGGTTATTAAAAGGCAATTAGGGGGTCCTTGATTTTCTCTATATATTCTCACCGTACTTTCATATAGAGAATTGTTGAATGGTTATTTTTCTGCATTATATCAGCCCTATATACATACCCTATATACCCAAATTTCATTAAAATCTGTCCAGTAATTCTAGAGATTAATCGACAAAATCTGAAAATTCTCTCAATTTTATACACCAATGTACATTGATTTTACTATATGAGGAAAAAAATATCACATATATCAGTACAAAAGTATTTAAATCCTGTAGTTGAGTACAACGTTAAAGAAACTTAAGTAAATAAGAACACATTTTGCTTTCAAGATTATATTGCTTATCTTATTCCAACACTTACAACAAGAGAAAACTTCAAAAATAGTTTTAATACATAAACTATATTTGTGCAACTAAAGGACAAGTTTTGATTACTAGCTCCGTTATAATATATGAATTTCAATAAATATTTTTTTTCAGTGGCCAGGGTTACAGAAGACCACTACACCACAAGAAGGTAGAAACAAAAAATAAATAAATAAATAAACAAAGTAATGAAAAAAATATTAATACCTTCATGCATTACATTTCAATAAATATAACTACACTTTTTGTCACAATATTAAATCATTTATTTTACAAATCAAATAAATGTAGTATAGGGTGCAAAAACATCAGAAATAATTATGTATCTAATGAAATGGTAAAATTTCCCAACAAGCAATTAAAAGTTAATAAAAGATTGACTGAATTAAAATTGGAATGACAGAAAACCAAATACATTTGAGGGCAATTAAGTTGTTTACTTATGTACGAACAGAATCATATAATGAAAATATCCGAAATTGCTTTTTCCCTTGTAAACATTCGATCAGCATCATGAACACATTATTTGGCAAAAACAAAGGTCTATTTTCAATGATGGATAACATTGATAATATGTTTATGCCATAACAATTGAATTTATTAAAAGAGAATCCTCGTATTTTTTTCTGCTACTCAAAATACTTGGAACAATTTTTCAATAATTGCTTGTATCCATATCAACAAATTCTACGGATATATATTTATTTATTTAAAGGAATATTAATATTTTCATATATTAATTAAAATATTTCTACAACTAATAGATATTAAAATAATATACCCATCAAAAAAAGAAAGGAATGTAAGACTTTTGCTGACTCAACTAAAGATTTATAACGGGAAGATATATATTTTTTATAACGGCATATTAAAATATACACTCATGGACAAAAAAATTAGCGCACCAAGAAATAATAGCGGGATCGTAACGAAACTTGGCATGAAGGTACATGTCGGGGAGATATGCAAATGATTAGAAATGCAGCTTTATTGCGCATTACGTATAGTCGATAGAGGGCGTTTAACGTCGTTCTTCGTAGAGTATAAAACAGGTAACCAAAGCTTGTTTGTGTGTGCTGAATCATTTACAAAGAAAGAGCTGAGGTAGACATGCCATTATGCCGTTTTCGAAGACAATATGAGCAGCTGTCGCAGTTTGAGAGGGGGAGAATCATCGGCATGATGGAAGCAGGGAGGTTAGCTAGGCGTGTAGCTCGTCCATTAGGCCGCTCTGATTGCGTTGTGAGGAGGTGTTGGGATCAGTGGATCTGACAGATGTCATTTACACAAAGACAAGGTTCAGGACGCCCTCGACAGACCAGTCATTGAGAAGACCGCCACATCGTAATAAATGCACGCATACAACAATTCTGTTTCATCCTGGCACAGGTAGCACTTTCACTAGGGGCCCCTGTGTCTTTTCGAAACATACGAAAGTTGCAGGCTAAAGGACATTTGGAATCGCGGTGCCCAATACGTGTGCTGCCCTTCACACCTCCGTTTAGAGTGGTGCCGCGCACGAGGATACTGGACTGAAGTGGAATGGAACCAGGTCGTCTTTAGCGATGAATCCAGATTCAATCTCAGCAGTGATGAAAATCGAGTTCGTGTGAGGAGACCCCGTGGTGAAGCCTCAATCCTGTCTTTGCCTTAAAGCGACACACCGCTCCCACAGCTGGTGAGATGGTATGAAGTGTCGTTGCCTAAAATACACGGTCACCCCTAATATTGATCTATGGCACCCAGCGGTATGTCCATGAAATCCTGCAACCACATCTGTTGCCACTTATGCAACGGCTCCCGGGGCCATTTTTCAATAAGACAATGCTCGGCCTCACACGGCAAGGGTGTCACAAGACTGTCTCCGCACTGTTACTACCCCTCCTTGGCCTACCCGATCCCCAGATTTGTCTCCAATAAAGCATATCTGGGATCATTTGGGATGGCATGGCGAGTTGGACATCCCACGAGTTTTTACGAACTAGAGGCAAGGTTACAGCAAATATGGAACGAAATGTCTCAAGACATCGTACAGAACTTGTATGTCTCAATGCCCGATGGTATCGCATCGTGCATTCGCGTTAGAGAGGGTACAACAGGATATTAAATCCTCCGTTCTTTTGCCTTTTTCTCTGATATAAATTATCCTTTTTCTTTGATTTTTCTAATCATTTACTTATATTAAAGTAGTCATTACGTATGTAAAATTTCATTTCATTTTGACGACTCCTTCTTGGTGCCCATATTTTTTTGTCCATGAGTGTATTTTATTCAGTTAATCATATTTTGTTTTGGAAAACTCCGTGGGGTATTCTTTATTCATATAAAATTATGGAGCTATAAATAAACAAAAGGGGTGAAATTGTAGATTTTTGTAGACCTTGATTAACTTCTAAGAAAATATTTAAGAATTGTATAAAGAAACACATGGAAAATCGACAAAGAATTCAATCATTCTTTTATTTTACCAAACTTTTTACAACTTTTAACTTTAAAAAAAGACAAAAATAAACATTTAATTTTTTTAAAAAAAGAGTGTGTGTACTTATGACCACACAATAGAAATGATAATTTCAAATTTTGTAACGTTATTTCAGGGATTAGTTTCTTGAATAAAAACCAAGGGGACATTATAGTATTGTTCACATATGTCTTTACTCATAAAGTAGTATTTTTTGCGAAATATACAATCATATTTGTGAATTAATTGTATTCTAAGAAGGAAACAATAGGTTTATGGTAGCTGAAGTAGGTTATAAATAATTTAGATTCAAAATTATTTAAATATCTGAAAAAAAAACCTCCATTAAGCGTTGTTAAGTACTTTTTCATGCTTTCATTTGGATCATTTGACATAATTAAATTGAACTTTGATTTTATAAAAATCTACTAAAGGCTTTGATTTGTTTTTTGAAAAATCTACATTAAAATCTCCACTTAAAATAATAGGCGATTTGTTCAGAAGACTTAATCCGGCTTCACACAGTGTAGGCAACTAAATTTCTGTGAATGAATTCCATAATTTTAACTACGCTTTGATTTGGTGAAATATAAATAGTAACTATATATATATTAGAATTATTTGTCCATTTTCTGCTCATCATTTTGCTGCATAAATTTCTGCGATACGTGACCCATTAAATCCAAATGATTCAGTAGTACTGTTACGAGTAGTATTGTTAGCATCCACTAGTATTGTTACCATTGTTACGAACGTTACAATTCCGAGCGTAACAATGCTTGGCTTTTTAAAAAACGCATCATTCAAATTCACTCTCTAGCGAAACGCGCCTAAAGAAGTGATCACTTCAAAAAACAGATTATAACTAAATATGATTGGGTGAAATAAGATGAAAGTTTTAACTACTAAATCTACGCCTAATCGTAAAAGTAGAATATGAAATCTAACCTCGAATAATAAACTGTGTTTGGGCTATTAGGCTCTGGTCAGGTCTGTTAAAAAATAACTATATAATTATAGTAGTCTTAAGTTAGAAGTTCACTACAGTAGCGATGGTAGTAAAAAAGTATAAGTACAAGTGAAAGTAAATGCAGCGATAAAACTAGAAATTTTCAAATGTTGATAAAGTGACGTAGCATAGAATTTAACCACAATTCAATTTCAGCAGATATTCCAATTGGCTAAATTCATGTGACGTCATAGTCACCTGATAAATGCAATAATTTTTTTCCAGCCAATCGGTTCATACTTTTCACTGTTGCAATATTTTGCTTTTCACAGAAACTTCATTTTAAAAATATGCAATTGTTTATAAAAATATCACACACAGGTTAGCAAAATACGTTTTATTTTGCTAAAAAATAAAAAAACAATGCTTTAATTCTTATTTTAGAAAACTTTTAAAGAATCTTAATATTTGGACATCCTTATCCAATTATCAGATTTGAAACTGTATCTAATGCCAACTTTGAATACAACGGAAAATTCTTGATTGCATTTATCAAGTACCCTTTTTCTATCGGGAAGACTGAACAATTCCAAGTAAAATTGGGAGAAAAAAACAATATGTCATATTTAAACATTCTTATCTTTTTTAAAGCATTTAAAATTAAAATTAGAAGTGTATGGTTGGAAATCCAAATATTTTCATTTTGAAAAGCAAACCACTTTCAATCGTAACTGCTTCATCATTTTAGCTTATTTTCTACAAAAAAAAAAAAAAGAAAAGAAAAGAAAAAGAATTATTTAGTACTTAGCTAGCTCAAACCATAAAATTTTTTATTTAAATATGGATGTTTTTCCTAGTTTAAAATTAAAAATGAAGCATTATTTTGTGAAACCATGGTGTGCAAAATGTCAATTAATTTGCTGATATTTTTTTATCTTGGTGAAATTTTCAATCGTTAATAAAATACATTTTAAAGCCCTGAATTGAGCTGAAATTTTATATACAGGATCATTTTGGATGACAATATAATAATTTAATTATAATTAATAAAAATTAATTGATTAAAACTAATTATTTAAAGAATTACAAATACAGCCACGTTGGCGACTTAGCGACCATTTTGGCGACTTGTGTCAAAACTTGAAAAGGTTTTCTTCTCACGCATTCAGTTGGACTGAAATTAAAAAGACAATACGATACTTTAATGATAATTAAAAAAAACTAATTACCACTTAATGTTGTGATTCTGTCCTATGTATATACATATTTATATTAATTGTAACTATTTAATAAAAAGTAGCTAAAATAAAAATTTTCGTTGTTGATCTAAGTAGGAATTGACTTAAAAACTATTTTTTTATATTACTTGTTTTTGTTTAATGTGCAACTCGGGTAAAATTAACTCATTAAAAACTTCTTCTGTCTTTCAATCTGTATTGTTTAATTTTTCAATTCACCCGTGCGAAGAATGGGTATACCAGCTAGTATAATAATATATCTTCCATTCCTAGAAGCTACGGCACATAACAAATATGACTTTCACAAGTCCAAAGCGTCAACTCATGAACTATTCTGTCTCGTTCCCAAGAAATCATCCCGGGCTTTAATATTGATGTCCAACTGTTTCCCAGAACTTGTTGAAAAGGTGACCCATTCTGACGAAACTTCAAGAATCGTGTTCCCGGAATCCACCACCTCTTCTTCGGCGTAATGACTTCGCGTCCCTGCGGCTAATCTCTCCCTTGAAGTATCTCTCAATCGATCGACTCGGAAGTAAAGCTCGCAGATAATATAAAAGGTTCCCGGGAATTCGCGCTTGAGGAAAGGCCGTTCGAAAGTGTCGGATTGTTTCTGTCCGGTCCATTTCTCCGACTCTATTGATTCTTTCACAAAAGCGAGACGAATTACGATGCCCTATTGTTAGTCGTCACGTCTTTGCTTATGAGGCGCTCTGAGCGTATGTTTAGGCAGAAGCAAGCTCTTGTGTGAGATAGAAAAGTATTTATCAAGTTTAAGTATCAAACTTCGGTGTTTTATTAGATTCAGTGTTATGTTAGACAGATATTTAATCTATTCGTTACATTATTCAAGCGAAATAACGTAATTTAGAGTTTTATGGGAAACGCGCGCGTTTAAATGCTTGTACGCCAAAATATAAATTACAAGAGACCTTTAAACCAGTGGTTCTCAAACTTCAAATACTTGCGACCCAATATTCAATCACAATTTTCATCGCACCCCCCTCCATACAATAACGATGTATTGAATTCGATAATACGATACTTGGACGCTAAAGCTACAATACGATTTTAATCTCTTCGCCACCGGCGTATATAAACGTCTCGCTCAGCCAGTGCGTAAATTGCTCCGGGCGTATATATGCGTCTTTCCGAAATATGTTCACTACTATTCATAAAATTATTCCAAAGACCATGGAATGCAATAAAATGACCTTAACATTGTTTGAGAAGAATTTACTTATTTCACACAGAGGATTTCTTATATATTTTCCCTCCCCCCTAAATACACCACATATGCGTGCATTCGTGCAAAACGGTGGCATTGGGGAGTGAATTGCGTATCTTTTCGTCTGCAGTTAAGGGACTAATTACAAGTCGTACAAATGATCCAGATAAGTGTTGATTTTTGCATATAATTTTATATATGACCAACCGGTGCGGTCACTGGTAATTATTAAACTTGTTCTTAACTTAGTTTTGTTAAGATAATTATACAGTTTATTGTGCAGTACTGATACAGTTATAAGTGTATTATATCAGTGAGTGTAAATGTATTTTTTTTTCATTATGACAGAATGTATTTTGTATGTTTTACTTTCAAAATAATTTTTGAAATACTTTTTTTTTTGACTT
>BMAV01005143.1:0-181500 GCA_019973955.1 Trichonephila inaurata madagascariensis
TTTTGAAATGTTTTTAAAAACAATCAACAAATCAATTCAAAATTTACGATGAGTTTTCTTTCCTGTTTCATGTTACATTGCGCATTTATTTTGTGAGTACTTCATTGTCGTGTAATAAATATATATATTTTTTTATTTTTCAACTGCTGCGATAATCATGTATTAAAAATTGTAGTAATCATTATACTTTTTTTATTTTCCTTTAAACCAACCCTTTCCCAAATATGGGTGGATTCATTGATTGCTTTTTCCTTTTAAGAATTTCGGGGGATGTTTGCCAGGACCCGTTTCATTTAAACATGTGACGGAAAACAGCGAGTTGTCATCTGTTTTTTTAAACCCGCAGAGTTTGGGATTTGATTGATTTAACGTATACCGACCCCACCACACGGCATTTCTTTTGTATCACCTAGACACGAACCTTTAATTCGACAGAATTCGATTACCGTGAGTTTACTACAATGATCACCGTTTGTAACGGCTCCAATAAATTGTTCGAATATTGTTTTACAGCTTAGAAGCCTTAATTTACGAAAAGTAAATATATCCATACAGAGAGAAAATCATAACACTTTTGTAAAGTGGACGAATGTATTTTGTAATCAAATATTTTAAGAGTATTAAATCTTCTATTTTTGCTATTTTTTGCTTTTACTTGATTATAATTTTTTATCTGAAATAATTTATTTTTCTAATTGATTTCATTGCAACGATATATTCTCAGCATTCTCTTTTGTATTTTATTGAAGTCAGTGCGTGTTTATTCACATCGCACGATCAATCATCACCGGAGCTATTGGAACAGACTGGTAATTTTGAACTTTAGTCAAGTGTCGAGGACGCCACCTAAGTTGGCACCAAACATTTCTTATTTCCGAACCATCCTACTGCAGTTACTTACATTACTGTGCGAGTTAGCAAATATTACTTTACACTATTCAGCTACTGATGGACTTTTGACGACGGATCCCAAAATTTTGATCCTGGTCAAGGATGGGGGGTGGCACCCCGCCACCCCCCTCCGAACTTTACACCACACCATGGGGGGACGTTCAAACCCCCCACAATTTAACGGTCGACCCCCCTGCACGGGGGGTCTTTGTGGAATACCCGAGCAAGTCATGCCAGCCGGGAATTCCTCAAACAACCCACTTTTCACAGACGAGCACGTTAAATATTTCGAGGCCTATAGTCCATCCGTTGCATTGTTGAAAAAGGTTCGGGGGGGTCATCCTCGTCACTTGACCAAGCATGAAATTTACGAGGTCTGCCACTAACGTTAATAAACACTCGTTCACCATCCAGTCTTTTGGCTGAAAAGGTCAGTGTAGATGTTTCAATTATTAAATTCTGTAAAATTTAAAATATTTTGACTAAGCGTTGCAACAATGTCAAAAATACATAACATTAAAAAGTTATTTCTTTAATACTATTAATTGTCTCAGTATATATTTTCCAATTAGCTCCAAATAAAATAGGTAACTTAAAAATTTTAATAATCATCTCTAATATTATTTATTTATTTATCTTGGTTACCACATTAAAATAGCTGTATGTTTTTCAATTCCTTCTATTAACTTACACTCTATATATTTATTTATTTATCTTCGTTGAATTTTTTCAGTCGCTAATGTATATATATATATAAATGAATGTGTGTCTGTCTGTCTGTACTCGATAGATTCAAAAGCCACACATCCAATTACCGTGAAAATTTGGGAAATTATTATGTATATATCCGACAAGGTTTTTGAAAATTTTTTTTTAAATTCAGAGTTAGGGTTCTTAGTACTCCCGAACAAAAATATCAAAATAACACAAATCATATATACAAAAGGAGAAAGCGTGACTCCACCGATTAATCACTTTATTGAGTCCTCTCTCTGGAACTATTAAATCTACAGATTTGAAATTTGGGCAGGCAGGTTCCTTCTCTTACGGCGTAGAAATCTGCTAAGAACGGATTTCGCAAAGATGAAAACCCAAGGGTCGTTACGGGGGTTTAAGGTACGTTATAGATAATTAGTTCCATTATTAAACTATTAGATGTACATTCTTAAAACTTGGTACACAGATTCCCTTAATAGAGTAGAGATCCCCTACAAAATGATTTTTACGAAAATCGACCTCCAATAGGCGTTGACGGTGTTTAAGCGGCGTAATGCATAATTATTTCCATTTTTAAACTATTAGACGTAAAATCTTGAAATTGAGTAAGCAGATTCCATTCATTTAGAAATCCGCTATAAGAAGGGTTTTGTGAAAATCGCTTCCTAAGTGGCGCTGCGGGGTCTTAAGGAGCGTTACAGATAATTCTTTCCATTTTTAAACTTTTAGACATACAGTCTTGAAATTTGATAAGCAGATTTCTTTCATGGATGAGAGATCCGCTAGGAAATAGGTTTGGGGAAAATTGACCCCCAAGGAGCACTGAGGAGGGTTAAGGGGGGTCATAGGTAAATATTTCCTTTTTACAACTGTTATAACCATCTGCTTGAAAATTATAAAGTATGTTCCTTCCATAGGATAGAGTTCCTCTAACAAAGTGTTTTGCAACCCACCCCCAAAGGAGTGGGGTTGCGGGGGGTATAAGGAGCATTATGGAATAATTCCTGTTTTTGAATTTACCCATTTACTTGAAATTTGTTGAGCACGTTTCTTTAGTTGAATAAAATTCCACTAAAAATTGATTTTACGGAAATCAACTGTAAAGGGAATCGAGGAGCTATTGGGGCGTATTCATAGACAGAATTTCTGTTTTTGAACTACTAGGACTGTAATAATAAAATTTGGTTTGCATGCTTCTTTTGTTTTTTTGAAATCCGTTAAGAATGCTCTCAACGGGGTTACGTAATGATGACAAAAATTCCGTTTTTGCTCTATTAGATTTAGACTTGAAATTTAGCACACATGTTTATTTTATGGAGTAGAGATCTACTAAAAGCTGCTTTGGCAGGAATCTACTTAATTATTGGGTTAAGTGAACGCAAAAAATCTTTCTACTTCTATTTTAGATATTAATAGAAATTAGAAATTGTAATTTCCGTCATTTTTATATCAAGAGGTGAGAGTTACAGCTATAAATATATTTTTAAATAGAATCGAATTCCCCAATGCTAGATATGAAAAATTTAGGTAAAATCCTAGAGTATTCCACACCTTGGCGACAAAACGAAAAGCAAGCCAGAACGAGATGGCGCCAAGCGAAACCGACAATGGCGGCAAGTAGAAATACAGAGAGATAAGGTGGATGCCTAATGAAAATATATGTAAACAATACAGAAATTAAGCATTTAAGATAAAAAATATAAAACAGCACTTTCTTACTGCTGATCTTTTCCGGAGTGGGAGGGTACAAGCGTAACGACAGATTTTTTTGGGGCAAGAAGTCTTGAAGGTCTCATCACTAAGTGAATGATCGTGTGAATGCCGCTATTTTTATTCTGCGAGGTAATGGCCGAACATACCTTCGGCGTGGTTGGTGCTACTGAAGATAGCGTTTTATTGTCGAATCATGTTACATCATGCCGATCGTTACATTTAGGACATTAATAACTCTAAGCACAAATCCTAGCTTCATGCACTATTCAATCAATTCTTCTAACCTTTCGCATTCAAAAGTAAAAAATGAGCCTTAGATATATTCCTTCACACACGCAACCATTCCAGCCCGGTTCCCTCTTAAAACAAAATGAAATTCGAAAATGCCCGCCGACAAAATACGAAATTTCCAGAAATAGGTTTACCAAATCTAGTGTATCAAAGTAGGGTTTTCAAGATGGCACAATTATCGTGCCAACCCCAAATAATTCGCGCCAAGGGTGCCTCCTAAGACTGAACCAAAAATTTATATATATGTATACAGTATATATTTATATAACATCGTGATATATCCAGTGAAGTGAGTGGGTAACGGATAGTAAAATATATTTTAGAGCTCTCAATTGAGCTGAAATTTTATATACACGATTGTTTTGGATTACAATACAGTAATTTAATTATAATTAATAAAAATTATTGGATTAAATCTGATTATTTAAAGAATTACTAATACAGCCACGTGGGAATCTTTTTTGGTGACTTAGTGACCGTTTTGGCGACTTATGTCAAAACTTGAAAAGCTTTTTCTCACATTTTAACCCTTTATGTACCGCACTATGACTTACTGCAAATGGTTTAATGCTATATTTTTTTTGAATCACTGCATTGAAAATTAAGGGATATACATAAATAAAATACTCAATTTTTGAATATTTTATTTGTTAGAGCTAATTAATTAAATTGGTACTTTAAAGTACCATCAGCACAAAAAGTTCTCAAATATTCTGACAATACGAAAAAAACGAATGACATTTTTAACCCAGTTTTAACTCTTAAAAATACTAAATATCCACAGAGAATTCTAATACTATACAGCACAAATATTTTTTTTTTAAAGATTATCATGTTTTTAAAATTTATTTACTTTTTTACCCATAAACTTAATTTGATGAGATTGAAAGAAACAGTTTTTTTTCCATTTATACACAGAAATGCATTACATGTTGTGCATTTTGAATGAGGTTTAATTGAACGTTTTTAAAACACTACATCCTGGGGTAAGAAATACAGTATTTTCTTAAACTGAACTACTACACTTTGAGTTCAGCCCCTTGAACGTTATCCTAAGAATCTTTCGAAAATTCTAACAGATAATTTGCTGGGACTTCTTCATCAGAAAAATCATTTGTTAGTACATCACTGATTTCAGATGGTAGGTTCTATAAGAAATTCAAAGCCTCTTGAAGACTGAGCTTCTTTTTTTACCGCATATCTAAGAAAAGAGAAAAATAATAAAAATAATATTAGCATCTTTTGAACATCTCCAACTACTGTTAAATGTCTATTGCACATAAAGGAATTAAAATAATGTTATATAATTTCTTTTAATAAGAATACATATTTCATTTAATTTTGTGGCCAAAAAAAAAAAAAAATACAAGCTCTTATTAAAAGTTACAATTTTTTTAAAAACATTAAAATATATATATATATATATATATAAAGCAAAATAAATCAGTTAAGCAAAAACAAACGCTAAAAAAGGCATAACTCTATTGCAATATAGTAATCACACTTCAACAGAACAAAAATCAATAATAAGCTATACGAACGAAAAAAAACTAAGTTTTTGCTCCAACACCCAGTGTGCTATCGGTACTTATAAGTACAACAAAGTTATTCACTTTTAAAATTAATTGAACACACTGTTATATAAAACTTAAAATAAATAGTCAAATAATTTTCTAAGGCATTCCTTAACACGTAAAAAAATGAGACACTTACCTTTTCATATTAACTACTTTTTCGAACAAAAATGACAATCTTCACAATCCGATCAATAAGTCGTCTGAAAACGCAACTTCTGCTGAAAAACTATTTGCTTTCTTTGCTAAAATACTCATCATAGAACCCGTGCTGCCATATCGTGAAAGAATGGATTTCAAAGAATATTTCTGCTAAGTATCATAAAAATGGTTGTTCTATAGAATTTCAAAGTGAGTGGTACTTATAAGTACTACTATCGGTACATAAAGGGTTAAAGCACTCATTTGAGCAAAAGTTTTCTATACACTATTGTTTTGCGGAAAAATACGATGATTCAATTATAATTAATTAAATTTGATTGACTGAAACTAATAATATAAATCATTACAGATACAGTTGGTTTCATTTTTAGTGACTTGGGTTAAAACATTAAAGCTGTTTTCGCCTTACACACAAGAGCGTGAACTTAACGCGAAGTACATTATGGGACAGAAAAAAATATACTTCAATTTTTATAAAAAATTGTGACATTGTAATTTATGCATTTGTTTATAATTTGTGTTTTTAAAATTTCAAAACATTTCATAAATAGTTATTTTTTCCTTTTAACATGTAAATGGATAGCTCATTTAGCATTACGGTATAGAAGAAAAAATCCGAAACACATTTTATAATACAAAAAATGCATCAACTAGAATAAAAACGAGTAGTATGATAAAATAATTGATTCTCTACAAGATAGAGTAAAGCCAGAATGTAATATTTGCTTGAGTACTTTTATATCTGAAAAATTATTCCGCGAATTCGGGTCCTATACTTTAACATAAGCCAAAAACAGCCTTAAAAGCTTTTTGTCTCACGTTTTAATGCATTCACTTGAACTGAAATTTTATATACACGATTGTTTTGGAATACGTAAATGATAATTAATAAAAATTAATTACCACTTAAAGTTGTGTTTCTGTGTGTGTGTCATATGTATATATATATTTATATTAATTGTAATTATTTAATAAAAAGTAGCAAAAAAATAAAATTTTTCATTGCTGATCTAAGTAGGAATTGATTGAAAAAAATTGTTTTATTTTACTTGTTTTTACAATAACAGATTAGGAAATAGTTTAAGAAAAGAACAACTGGAATGCTGTAACATGTATTCTCGAATTTGGATTGGAACTAATTATAAATCTGAAAGTAATTTAAAAAAGGATGAAATTAAATATTAAAAATTTAAATATAATTTTTTTTTACTTGCATGTACTGTATTTTCCCTTCAGACCTAAACTGAACAAAAAAGAAATTACTAGTCTGTTAACAAATGAAGTTATGATGGATCTTGACTGAAGTTAAAGATTTAATATTTTTTAAAAATCAACTCCTATTTTGAATGGATGAATAGAAAGTATTTTATTAACGGGATGAAAATCTTGAACAATATATATATATATATATATATATATATATATATATATATATATATATATATATATATATATATATATATGTATAGAGAGAGTGAGAAAAATAAGTAGGAATTGAAAAAAGAAACAAAAAAATAAAAAAAATTGAAAATTTTTTACAAAATAATGAAATTGGTATAGAACTCACAATAGAATAATTCCTTAATCTCAAATGACGGAATATCATTCATTGAACATAAACTGCGCAATGCTTAAGAATTTGATTGTTAGCTGTCAAATATGTATCACTGTTGAAGGTTGTAGTTTTGGTTAGTTACTGTAAACATTGCTATTGTTAACGACACTGTGAATAAACACTTAATCTTTCATATCATATTCTATTTCCTACATTTGATCTTCACCTCATCAATTGTGCTCATAAATTACAATGCAATAAACAAAGGGAACATAAAATTTCCCATTTCCCTCTTACATTCTATATCACAAGAATTTCTTTTACTCAACAGATTTGAGCAACGCATTATCTTGTTTGTACCAATATTACATGGTAGAGACAGTTATTAACCAAAAGGAGAAAGGCAGGACTTCCAAAATTCTCTTTCTAAAGAGAGGTATCTTCTTAAAAATATGTTGTATGTTAAGAAAGGAAACCGTACGAAAAACTAATCTATGACAGAGTAGCTGAAGTTAACTAAATAAAAAATTTTATTGAGTGTATGTATAACCTATTATGGTAAACTCTAAGAGAAAAAAATCATCAACTGTATTAAATATATTATTAAAAATATGTCTGTGTTGTAGAGTTCTGTATCACTCAATAAATGATTCAAGAGATTTTTCAATCACAAATATGTACATAAATTCTAAATAACAATACTTAGCTTGTATTGACTTACTAAAAATAGAATGGCTTACTCAATGAAAAATTAAATGAGTGCTGAAGTTAAACAGACAAAAAATTTTATTGAGTATATAGCCTGTTATGTGGGGTTGCTCAGTCTATGTGCTGGTATAAATGAATTGTTGCAGAAACTATAAAATTGAACTCACCCACTTGAGTAAATAAGAAAAGAATTTATATATATAATTTTTTATTCTAGTGACGAGTTCACTTATATCTGAACCAAACGGTATATTTCAAAACGAATCGAATTTTGGATTACAAACATGAGCTGACGCTAAATAAAATTAATTTGCGAGACTGGGTCACAATAGTGCTTTATCGATGTTCACTATATACTGAAAACGGCTTTGAATCCTATCAGATTTACTTTATAGAAATTAAGCATATTTCGAAGACAATCTCTAAATATATTATCCATCGCACTCTAATTTGTCACTCTACAAACCACTACCTAATAAAAATTCCATTAGATTAAATTTTTAATGCGTAATCGTATTAAATATAAATAAATAAAAAACATAACAGAGGAATGTCGTGTATAGTTTTTTAATTTAAAGTAATTTAAAATAATTAACTTTTCAACTGATTAAATGTATTAAAAGTCATACATCAAATAGTCTAAAGAATTGTAATTATTTCTTTTAAAAATTAATAAGTCAGTACATTAATTGTTTTACCTTTTTATTTATCAATTCATAATTTTATTTTTAGGAGCCTTTCCAATAAAATTAACCTAAGATATTTAAGTAATATACCGTCGAATTTCGCTAAGCCGAAATACACCGCTAAAGGAAAAAACGTCGCCAGACGTTGTCATTGTTTCTTCTTTTAGTCTCCGCATCCACAAAAAACTTTATAAATTAGAGTCTAATACCGTATTCTTGAGAAGAAAATCACGTACGATTCAAATAATTGTAAGATCCAATAACATTAAAAAAATTAAGTGACCAAAACGCCGTAATTACATTTAAAATTGTGCTATATATGAGCCATCCTTATATAGTCCTCAACATAATACTATTCTAAATGTTATCACTTCCGATATATTTTTTGTTTTGCCTAATCCCTTAATCTTTCAGGTACTTATGCATTAGGCCGCATTATTGAAAATATACCACTACATCCTCTCCTTTAGATAAAAGTTTAGACATTTTAATACTTTTTAACAACAAACTAAAAGAATAATTGAATTTCACAAGAATTTAAAGATTATAAATGAAGTTATTTTTTTTAACAAGCACTAACAATATTTTACTGTTTGAATTTGTTCGAGAATGGGGTTAACCACACTTATTGTTCTATTTCTGGAAACACTTCACGGCGTTTTTGAATTTATCGGAATGGGTCTCGATGGTATAATTCTTAAGTATCTAACATAATTGAATGTATCGTTTCGTTAACAAATATTTTAAGCAATTCCAGGAAATCAGGTGACATAATACGTAAAAAATTGATTAAATTTTAACACACTATTACATTTTACTATTTGTGTACTTTTTAAACAATAAAATACTGATTAACACAAATACTTAACTTTTTATGATACTCTATAAAATCCTTTTCTCCTGGCACAAAATTACCAAAAGAATTCAAATCGCTTTCTTTTTATTGTATTATTAAAAATTTACAAAATCATTTTTTCACCCATTTGATAACTATACTAAAATATTCCGTTAATGTAATAATGTCATTAGAACAACTTGTACAAAGTCTAATCTAAATTGCGGTACTGAAAACACAAGAAAAATAAAACTTCTCTAGTAAAAATATCTTTTATAAAGTTGTTTAGATTTTTTAAAATTGTAACATAACAATCTTAGTAGATATAATATATATCCCCCACACACACGTTCCAGAGTATAAATTAATACTGCTTTTTCCCTAAGGAGCAAATTTTGATCCATAAATATATCTTACGTGAAACAATGTTTCGTTTCCGTTCATATATACATCGCATGCATTTGGCTCAGCACTCATACCAGAAAATTTAGACACTAATTATCACACAAACTTTTCAAACAAAGACTCCTTCGAAAAATACGATTCAAAATTTATTATTTATTCAATTTTATATTATATTGTTACTACAGTAACTACGTTCATACTCCAAATGTATAATATAATACATTTTAATATCATATAGTCAACAGACTTAAAGTATAATTAAAAACAAATGTTTTTATACGATTATTACGAATTTTTCTCACTAATAGACAAAACATATTTAAAGGACTTTACTTATAAAAAACATTTAGATGCAATTTAACGTCTAAAAAGGAAATACATACGGAAAAGAATCATAGCAGATAATTTCCCTGTTTTAAATGTAATTTTAAAAAAAAGATATAACATATTAGCAAAATATTAAAATTGAATTATGAAAAATTCAAATGTGTACAAATGATTTTATGTCATTTCTTAAAAGTATGGAGTATGCATCTTCCAAAGGCTAAGAATAAATACAGCGCAAAAAATGTCTTTATTCATAATACAGATCCAAATATAACTTATTTAACCACCCCAAAACTAATGTACTTGCAAAATAATCTAAATTTCTATATCATAATAACTCCATAATGTAAGTGCATTTCAGTCGTATAAAGACACATAACCTTTTTTAAGCTTTAATCTTAAGTGAAAAAGAAGCTGCAAATTTTAAAAATCTAAGGTCCTACGATAGTATGAATACGCAAGTGATTTATTAAGTTTCTTCTTTGATAGAAAACCTTATAGCAAACATCACACACATGAGGCATTTCTTCTGTATGAATACGCAAATGGGTTTTCAAGTAATCTAGTCGAGAGTAAGCCTTGTTGCAAAAATCACACACATAAGGCCTTTCTTCAGTATGAATGCGCAAATGCCTTTTCAAATGACTAAGTTGAGAAAAAGCCCTTTTGCAAATTTCACAAACATAAGATTGTTCCTTACTATGAATACGCAAATGCCTTTTTAGATGTGCATTTTGAGCGAAAGTCTTATTGCAAATTTCACAAACGTAAGGCTTTTCTGCAGTATGAATACGCAAATGTCTAAGTAGATTACTCCTATCAGAGATCGTCTTGTTGCAAATTTCACAAGCATAAGGCTTTTCTTTGTTATGAATACGCAAATGCTTTTTAGATGTGCATTTTGAGTGAAAGGCTTATTGCAAATTTCACAAACGTAAGGCTTTTCTGCAGTATGAATACGCAAATGCATTATAAGGTTAGAACTATTAGAAAAAGTCTTGTTGCAAATTTCACACACATAAGGTTTTTCATTTGTGTGAATACGCAAATGTTTTCTTAGAGATCCTTTTAGGGTGAAACTTTTGTTGCAAATTTCACACCAGTTAAGTCTTTCGTTGACCTGAGTACGCAAATGTCTTTTTGAATTGCTTCTATCAGTTTGATCATTTTGGAACTTTAGTCCACTGTGATTTAATGCATTTGACTTCACTGTGTCACTCTCAATAAACGATTTATCACATTTTTTAAAAGGTTTCTCCTGTCTAATATGGAGACATGGCGGATTATATGAAAACTCATTTGTTTTTCGTTCTTCACTGCAAATAAAACACTTACCCATTTCATCCATTTTTAAAATACTTAAAATTGTTTGGCATAAAACTGCATTCGTTGTTATAAATCAATGTTTCTCTCTTGATAAACTAACGCAGAAAGTGAGCACATTGCTTTATACAAAACGTTGCAAAAATGATATTTTTGGGCCTCTTTCATTTTTAAATGGCTTGTAGATAGCTATTGATTAAATTTTTCGGGAGACTGGTAAATTTTAAATAAATATCTAGAAATTTTGGAAATAAATGCAACGTCATTCCATTTAAACTTTTTAAGAATTAAATATCAAGATATAGATATGAAATGTAATACTATTAAAAGTATAAAAGTATTTGTGTGGAGGACACTTCAAAGGTTAATTTAAATCATGCTGTATTTTTCAATGTGGAGAGATGGAATTAAGAAGAAACATAACATCGATCTATCAATTTTTATTTGTAGCTAATTACGCAATTTTAACCGTATATATGTTTATGTTATATATATATTTTGACATCCCTGCTATAATAGGGGCTCTATCCTGAAAACAGATCGTGATGTTAATTTCATTTCAGTATTAAAATTAATGTTTAGTTTGGAACCTGAATTTTTTTGTATGATATTTTCGAACATTTAAAAAGAATTTTGAAGTATTATTTTCTTTCTTTTAAATCTGTTCGATTTATAATCATTTACACCTTACCATTCAGGTCTGCGGTAATAATCTTTGGTTCATAGTTTAGGAGATTGAATTTTCAAGTTTTGATGTTTTAGTTTTTAAATAAGCTTATTATGCTAAGAAACGTGTGTTGTTTCATATTAATAAAACCTTAACATTAAAGTATTCCCAAGGTGTAATAAACCTGAACGAAGAGGTTTAATCTAAAAAGTTTTTATCGACACTTGTTCATGCTTGAGGGTTTCCAGGTCCGTTGATATTAACCCTTATTGTGCGTTCAGTTTTAATATAGTTTCAACTATTTACTTTTTAGACTAAAGTTTTTTGATATAAAACCCTGTCTTTAGTTACAATTTTATGGCCGTATTAGCTTAGTTTTTATGGTCACGAACTCGTGGATAGTGTGTCACTGGTATTAGCATCATTTTTCCTGAGGACCCGTCTTGTAGAAGGGCTGAAGCGCATAAAATCTTTCGAGGTTTAAAGTTAACGTGTTATGGGTGTACCGGCTCTTGCGTCGTTCTCGTCTCTTGACTATGGTGTAAAATTTTACTTTTCGTCGGCAATAGCTCTCGTGTTGCTATGTAGAATGACGTTAATATAAGATAAATATTTTATTAATTTAGATGTGTGAATAACTTGATCGAAGTAAAGGAACAGTGATTGCATAACTATTGAAAAATGGCAAATTAATTATTAGCTTAAAAAGTCCTTTCTGTTCAAAAGGCACTTTAAGAATTGCTTCAGTTTTAATGTCTATTTCGAAAATTTGTAAGCAATGATGCCTATGAATTCTGATTTTAGTAAGTGAATAAATGAATGTGTTTTTATTAACGTCATGCTATAAAATAACGCAAGGGCTAATGGACATCGGACCTCATAATTTCAAGCCACGTTTATGTGACAAGAACGACATCTAAAGTCGCACCTTCCCTTTCCGAACATTCACACCTTTAACCCATGACAGATTTAATGTGCGTCAACCACTCTACATGGCAGGTCTTTTAGAACTAAGATTGATATCGACATAGAGACCATGACCATTAAACTTCCACGACCATTGAAATTTATTAATATTTTTTCATATTTGTGTACTTGCATAAATAGGTTACGAGGTATAGGAGCAGAGATCCAAATCTGCCGTCCCCCTCTTTACTTCGCAGTGGATCCAAATTACGAGATTTTTCCCCATTATCTCTTCTGTATCTTTGAAATGAGACAAAAAACAATTATCAATCAATTCACAAAAAAGGGCTGGGATCATTTTCCTGATGGAAGCAATCACATAGCAACATTTGATGCTTAGAAAAAGTATCAAAATTATTCATCATTTATTAAGTACATTGCATTAATGTCATTTCTCCCATCTACAAAAAATGCTTTCAGTGACTTTTCTATCAGAAATATTGGAATAAATTCTAAATAATTCCACTCAGCTTGTCGACTTGTTTAAAACTAAATGACTTATATTCAATTAAAGAGGAAATCGAAAACTAAATAAACACTGAAGTTAAATAAACTAGTAAATATATAAATTTTCCTTAATATAATCTGTCATCCTACAATATTTTGTTAAATCTCTGGAAGGAATAAGTTGCTGCAGAAACGATACAAAAAACCCAAACTTCATTTAATATAATCAGAATTTAATTTTCTTATTTCATTTGTGACTTAAGAGCAAAAGATAAAATTAAATACGCTAAGTAAATAAATAAATATACTAAAAAAAACGTGAGGTTTGGTCAAATATTCTGTGTCTGTGTTCAACACATATAAGCGTGAGGATGTGAGAATCCGATCAGATTTAACTTGTATTAGATTTAAACAGTTTAATGCAAAACCCTGTGATTATGTTAAACTCGATTCTTAATTCATTACTTTAATAATAATCTAATAAAATTCCATGAAATTAAATTATTTATTGCATATTAATACTTTTAATAAAAAAACATCATAAGAGATTGTCATATATTAGTTAATTAAATTAATTTAATTTAAAATAATTCAGTTTCCATACGATTTAGGCAGTTAAAAGACATGCAGCTGATATTCTGAAGATTCGTAATAACTTTGGTTAAAATCTAATAAGCAGCCAAAATTAATTATGTTAATTTTTGATTTCCTCGATCTACAATATATTTTAGGAGCCTTTTAAATTAATTTAAGCCATTATGTAAGGTACTGTCAACCAATTCCCCTAAACCAAAAAGACAACAAAAAGCATTGTAAAATATTGTCATCGTTTTCGCACACGAGTGAAACATATTCTCACGCATGTGCCTTTTATTAATACATGAATTATCGAAGATTATTTTAAATGCCAATTTTTAACCAAATAAAAATATTTGGTTAAAAAAAAACTTAAAGTAAACGCAGAATACAGTAACACCTACAATATTTATGTGGATAAATTACATCAAATGCATTCGAAACCACGACAAATAAGTTTTCTTTATATAAACATCACTCCGTAAACTCGTATAAGCACTGCTGTCGTGTAGTTCCAATATGTTTCGTATTATGCCATTTTGCTAAAATTCATTGTCTTTCGGAGACTTTCTTAATATACCATATTTTTGAAAATTCTCCACTGGTTTCCCTGCTGTAAATATTAAGTGAAAATTTGAATTATTTTTGTAACAATATGAAAGAAGAATAATATAGAAGAATTTATGAATTTTAGACAATGATATTATTTTTAACCCACGCACTGAAAAACTTTTAAGTTTGAGCATGTTCCAGAAAGGTTAATCACTATTAGTTGCGGATAATGACATTTCAAGACATTTTTCAATTTGTCGGAATTGGCCGACGCTATAATTCGTAAATACCAAACATAATTAACGATTTCGTTTTGTAAATAAGTATTGTAAGCACATCCAGAAAAGCAGATGGCTTAGTACGTAAAAAACTGATTTAATTTTAACTTTATAATATGTATAAGAGTGTAACATTAAATTGTTAGTTAAGAAAAATGAGCTATATTCAATTTAAACGGCATGCACAAAGATCCTTTTGCTGGAACCAGGTTGACAAGAACTCAAACATGATTTCTTTTTTACTTTATTATTAAATGTTCTTAAAATCATTTCTTTCACCCGTTTAGAAACTGTACCAATCTTCCCTTAACTTAGTAATGCCATTTAAACAACTTGCAGAAAATCGAATCTGAATTGTAGAGCTGAAAACTTAAGAAAAATAAAGGTTCTCTAATAAAAAAAAACCTTTTTGCAAACTTTTTAAAATATATTTGTTACATGAAACGTAACTTTATATATATTAATAGCATAAAAACGTACTATTGATAGAAAAACCTACAAAACTGAAGAACACTCCTTTTCCCTCTTTTCAACAATTTAAAGTTTCGTTAATATAAAAATGGGTGTATAGATACATAAGTATATATATATATATATATATATATATATATATATATATATATATATGTCAGGTTTGAAAAGTTTAGGTTCAAAATTAAGCAAGTAATAAATAAAAATAGAGCGAACTCTTTACCATCGCGTAAGTATTTGTGGGTAAATAATCCTATTTAAAGGTGGAGCGAGCGCTGACGAAAAATGCACCAATGGGAGCTCACACAGACCATAAAGGCCTCACAACATCCAGAGCCCAATACTCCAAGTATGAGACGGAGGGACGCTTCGCGTCCCAGCGCCCAACGATGACCAGCGACCTGACGAAGAAAAACGCATACTCGAAAAGGCTTAGCTGGTGGCTCTTAAATGTTGTTAATGTTCTACTCGTTTGCGCGCCAAAGGGCCACCATGTTGGATTTTATGTGATTGAAGCGAAATAAAGAAGTTATTATAGAGATGATGCCTTCCTCATTTTACCAG
This sequence comes from Trichonephila inaurata madagascariensis, assembly GCA_019973955.1. Lineage (NCBI taxonomy): Eukaryota > Metazoa > Arthropoda > Arachnida > Araneae > Nephilidae > Trichonephila > Trichonephila inaurata. Next base: position 15,709 of record BMAV01005143.1, read on the forward strand.
CAGGCTTGGGGCCTGTCAATAGTCGACAAGATGACTCAAGAAACCGCAACATATGCCACGAAACCAAAAGAATGAACTTCAAAAAATGAATGAAATAAAATTCAGATAGAGTCTCAACACCATATTTCAACAGATTTAGAATGAGAAACTCTGAATACGTTTCCCCTCGGTCTGTAATTTGTTACCTCACAAACCACGCACTGAGTATTATATAACATTGTAAATAAAAGAAAACATCATGTGTGTCGCATATAATTTACTAATTTAATTTAATTTAAAATAATTTTTTTGAAAATCATGCAATTTCATGGATTTCTTAAGGAGCGTTCAGTGTTAATTAAATTTGAACTGTGTTTCTTTTTAGACTACAGTTTTTAGATATAAAAGCCTCCCTTTAGTTAACATTTCGTGACCATGGTAGCTTAGTGTTCATGGTCACGAACTCGTACAGAGTGTGTCAATAGTTCAAGCGTCATTGCCCCTGAAGACCCGTCGTGTCGACGGGATGAAGAATGTAAAGATCTTAATGTAAACGTAAGTTTACGGGGCTTAAGGTAAACGTGGTGGGGAAGTTCGACATGTATTGCTGACTCTGGTGTAGTTCTCGTCGCTGGTTTATGTTCAAAGTTTTACGATCCGTCGCCAATAGCCTTCGTGTTGCTTTGTAGTGTGATGTTAAGAAAAACACATTTAAATGTAAATACCCATTTCTTGTTAAATTTGATGTGTGAATTACTTGATCGAAATAAAGGAACAGTGAGTCAAATGTTGGAAAAAGGCAATTAATTGTTAAGTTTACAAAGTCCTTTTTGTTGAAAGGGCATGTTGGAAAGTTATGTTTAAGTTTTATATTTCATTTTTAAAAATTGTAAGCAATGGTGCTTATGAATTCTGATCTTATTTAGTAAGTGAATGATTGAATGTTTATTAACATCGTACTATAAAGCAACACAAGGGTTAGTGGACATCTGGACATCGTAATTTTGAACCATAGTCATGTGACTAGAACGACTTCTAAGCTGACAACCTCTTTCCGAACTTCCGCACCTTTGAGACCTGCCAGATGTAACATGCGTCAGCATCTCTCCATCGCAAGTCTTAGTGGCACTGAGATTGAATTCGACACATAGGCCACGATTACGTGACCATGACTACTAAGCTTCCACGACCACTGAATATTATTCATGTATGTTTTATGTATGTGTATTTGCATAAATAGGTTACAGAGGCATAGAAAGTAGGGTCCAACTCAAGTGTACTCTTTGCCACTTGACAGTGGCTCAAAATTATGAGACTCATCCTCATTATGTCTTCTGTACCTTTGGAAAAAAAATAAACATTCATCAATCATTTCACAAATATGAGCTCGGATAATTTTCCTGAAGGAAGCAATTTTAAAGATTTATCTTCTATATGTGAGGCTTAAAATTATGTTGTAAGCTACTTTTTATTTTCGAATATATCATTGCTATGCCCCGGGAATGCTGGCAGTAAAAGTTGCAAACATTTAGAATCAATTTTAAAATTTATTACGGCTGCAGTGCTTGAGGGATCTTGGTCGCAAACTCATATACAATATTATTTCTGCATGCGTATGGATTCGTTTTAATCTGACACTGAATCCCTACCGTGTAGAGTGTTTGATGCACGTTAAATCTATCAAGGCCTTGAATCCTCAAGTTGAGATGGTATCGAAGATTATAAAGTGAAGTTCCAGCTCAAGTGTTTTGTCCGTGTCATTTAACTAACGATCAAAATCATGTGACCCTTCACCAAATGCCCTCTATAGCTTTGAAACGCAAACGCGTTGTTTATAAGCAATCAACTAATCATTTCAAAATTTAATATAAGTTTTCATTCCTCTTTTATGTTAAATTGCGAATTTATATTGTCAGTACTGAAATGGCGTGTAATTAATTTGTTTATTTAATCTCAAATGCTACGATAATCATATATTGAAAATCGTAGTAATTGTTATAAATATTTATATTTCTTTTTTTTATGTTGCACCTAGAACCTTTCAAATATGAGTTGATTTACTGATTTTTTTTAATGTCAAACTTTTATAGAACTCGAGGGATATTATCATAGCCCTCTTTATTTTGAACTATTTTCATGTGACGTGAACAACAGCTGAGCTATCAGCTCATTATTTAAATTTCCGCAGCGCGAATTCGGGAGTAGATAGATTAAACGAATACCAAATTTCTCCACACGGTAGGTCTTTAGTGTCGCCTGGACTCTATCTCATTCTTCGACAGGAACAAAGACGATCGAGTGTTTACTACAATGACCATTCTTTGTCTGTAGAGGCCCCAATAAATTGTTCCAAACTTGTTTTATAGCTTAAAAATCTTAATTTAAGAAAGGTTAATTACATCCATACTATAGAGAGAAAATCAAAACACGTTTGTATAGTAGACGGATATATTTTGTTATCAAATATTTGACTTCATTACTAAATTCTCTATTTTAAGCTATTTTTTGCTTTTACATGATTAAAAATATTTACCTAAAATGAATTATATTCTATAGGCATTCATTTGAACAATATAATCTCAGCATTTTATTTTTTACTTTATTAAAGAGTGTGTGTTTTGACATTGTACGATTAACGATCACGAGAACTATTGGAACATACTGGTAATTTTGAACCTTGGTCAAGTGTCGAGGACGACACCTGAGTTGGCACCACACTTTTTTAACATTCATGGCATACTATGGAAATGCTATACGTGAGAACTGCAGATTCATAGATGATATGTATAAATCCATTCGGGCCATTTATTGCCATTACCACTCAACAGATGAAGAACCAATGCATTACTTCTGTCCGGTTGGTGCATCCTCATGATGTAGTTATCAAAAGGCGAAACCCTCAGAAAATACATCATACAAACATAACAGTATTGTGCCACCCTCTATTATGGATGCAGTAAAATCAATATTTGCAGAATTATCCTCACCTAAGTTAATAAAGAAATGTTTAGGGGGAAAGATTCAGGATTCAAATGAGTCTTTCAACTTGTGACGGTTTGGAAATACTGCCCTAAAACATCAGGATCTTCTAAGAAAATAGTTGATGTTGCATTGAAGGAGGCAGTAGTAATGTATAATGATGGAATGGCTGGTCGTTTGAATATTATGAAATATCTGGGTTGTAAATTAGGGCATTTTTCTGTCATTTATGCTTTTGTCCGATAATGCTCGAATAAAAAAAGCCGAAATGAAGCCTAGGTCTTCAACATTAGATGATCGTAGGGATTTGGCAGTGCGAAAAAAGCCATGCATGAGCATTTTGTTGAAAGAGAAGATGTGTCATATGAGGCGGGTGCAATTTAAAAATTAAATAATTGTATTTTGTTGTATAAAATTACAGGTCATTGTTTAAACGTGATTTTTTGAGTTTCTATTTTTAACACTTTCCCGCAAGATTAAAAGAAAAGTTTTGATTGTAGAGCTCTAAAATTTTATATGGGTATTGTTTTTGTTGTTTTTTATTCTGTAAACTTATTTGATAATGGAATGAATAGATTTTATTTTATAGCATGATAGATGGAAAAGAGAATTACTTATTATAAATTTTATGATTTCTAAATTTTAAATATTTTAAATGTAGAAGAAATTTAAAATTTCAGATTTACAGAATAAAGGCATTATTTAGTTTAATTTGGTATATAATTGAAGATTCTACTGTACATGTTTCAAAAGTTATCTTGCGAAAAACAGAATTTAATTTTTTTTTAAATTTTTGTGTGCATATTTTGTGTTAAAAACATTTTATCAATCTAAAAGCAAAATTTGACTAAGTATTATAAACTTTGAACTTTTTTGTACAAATTGTAACCCCCTCCCCCATAAGAATATGCAAAAACAATTGTTTTATGTTGAATTGAAAAAGTATGTCGAAATGTACAATTTTTGATTTCGAAAGGTACTATGTCCCCTTAAGATAATAATGAAATAATAAAGCTGGTATTTTTTTCCCCCTAAAATGATTCTTGTAATAGAATTTCAAACATTTTTTAAAAATTATACATTATTATTAAGTAGCACTTCAGAAATATCTTGCTTTATTTGTAACACTTTTTTTTAAAGTTATTATTATTTTTTTAAATAGCTTTTTTTATTATCAGAAAGTTTTTTTTATCCATAAAGGGCAGTGGTAGAATTCCCTAAATTGTTTGTTTACCTTTTTAAAATTGAAGTTTTATGCAGTTTCTATTTTTTCAGGCATACAAAAGTGATACATCAATCGAAAGATAATTCTGCAAAAAATAAAACTAAATAAAACTAAAAAGGACGGACGAGGAGAGAGCGGAGGTAAAGGGAGTGGTAACTAGCGAAAACAGAAATTTACAAATGATGACATATTCATTTCATCATTTCAATAAAATAGTTCGGGGAATTGATCAAATCACTTTCTTACATCACGGAAATGATCTCAGAAAGACTTTATTTTAACATCTTCCGTGATTTGACCATCTCCCTTGGGGATCTGAAGATAAGCTCTAATTTTCCATCATTTTCCTGCGACAAATACACTCATATAAAAAATTGACGAAGGAATATTAATTAAATTAAAAATGCAACTTGCAGGTTTTCCCCCACATCTATGTTTGCCACTTATTTTTTAAAAGGTAGAAAAATAATTATAAAAATATACATTAAATATGTAATGCATTAAAAGTAATATGTTTCATAACAATTAACAGATTGTTTACTGACACCCCTTGTAGAAGCAACAGAATTATTCGCTAAGGCCTAATAATTTAAAACCGCGGTCAAGTGACTATTACGACTCTTGAGTAGAAACGTCCCTCCCTCCTACATAACTTCACCTCCTACAATGAAATCTTTGAGCGACTAATTTAACGTGCATTCCATTCATCATAACCGGTCTTAAGGTGTTCCTGGACTCGAAACCCCGGTTCAACAACGCCGACAATGATAAAACCTGATGATGTCCAAGAAACCTCCATAAAGTTTTGATTTTTTTGCACATTTCTTTGTAGTTTAGTTTTAGGGACGTTTCACTAAGTGCTAGTGATTCAGTTTGGCTCCAAAAAGTATAAAGGTTTATAAAAGTAACTCTGAAATCTGCAATCAGACTTATGTTCAAATTCAAAAAATAAATGTTTAAATATTGCCTGAATTTTGTGTAAAATATTGTAAATAATTTTTATTTGGATGTGTAATGCCTTTGCCATACTCTAAATTAGATTTAATTATCGTTAAAATTGTAATATTCACAAGCAACGCTGTCCCCCATACGTTACAATAGTGATCCAATAGGAACTTGGCGATAGAGCGATCAATTTGGTGACTTTGGCGATTATGTTGGCGACCATTTTTGGTGAGTTCATCTAGAATTTAGTACAGAAGTACTAAATTCTAGTACTTCAAGACCTATGACGCCAGCGGGTCTTTCTCGAATTATCCGCGAGGGATACAAATAGAGAGATGCTTGCCGAAAGTCAGTCAGTTTGGTTTTGACGAGCGATAAGTTAATATTGATTTGATTGTTGAAGTGAATAGTGATTGCATCGGTTGTTGAAAGAGTGATTGCTTGTGAATAATCTTTTATATACTTGTACTTTAGACAACGATAATTGTGTCTGAGCACTGTTAAAGGTGTAAAGACGTTATGAGATTTATTGTGCAAATATTGCTGCTGAATCCTGTATTTCAAGGATTGACTTTTCGACAATAAATTCTCACTGCTCTTAAACCGTCTTGTTCTTTGCGACTGATTTACATGAAATCCTCAAAATTCACGGATCTACATAACAATATCAATAAAATATTCAACAGATGCATAAAGTGACAAAATATAATTTAAAAAAGTCTCGAAATTTAAAAACAAGGAATGAAATAAAGAAGGGTAGAAACATGTTTTAAGAAGCCTGAAAGAATTATTCTTATTTAAACTTGAACACACACACACAACCATACAGAGATTAACTATTTCCACTGCGCTTCAAATAAAAACAAATAAAGATGCCTTGATCTCCAACTATAAGAGAGAAAAAAATTATCAACTGTGTATTAAATATATTATTAAAAATATTTCATATTAGAAAAATATAACGTATCAGAATTTATTGTGTCCCTCTCAGTTGAAGTTTTATTATGTTCATAAAAGTCTGCTCTTAGTTTTAATATGAAGATATGACTGATCATATGAAAACTTATTTGTTTCATGTTCTTCGCCAAAAAGATAATACGTTTCCTTTTCATCCATTTTTAAAATACTTCTGAATTGTCAACCGTAAGACAGCACTCTTAGCTAAATTAATTTTCTCTCTTGATAAACTTATGCGTAAAGTGAACCCATTGCTTTATATAAAAATGTAACATAAATTATTCTTTTGGACAGCATCTATTTTTACATGTCTTGCTGTTAGCGGTCGATTAATTTCGAATTAGATTGGAAAATTTGAAATAAATATCTCGAAATGATTGGAATTAAAAATGCAACGTCACTTCAATTAAAATTAAACTTTTAAGGACTATCTATCGAGATATAGAAGTGAAATGAAAAACTTTTGAAAGTAGAAAAGTAGTTCTGGAGGACACTTCAAACAGAAATTTATTTGTTATATTTTTCACTGAGGGTAGACAGAATTAAAAGGAAATATAGCAATATCCTTTCACTTGATTTGTAAAAAATATGCAATTTTAATTTTATACGTATTTTTCGATAATTTTTTCGTTTTGTAATCATTTAAACCTTATTAATCAGATCTGTCGTAATCGAATCTTCGTGGATTCTTAAATTTGAGGATTCCTTTTTCAGATGTTCAGATTTCGATTTTTTTTTAAAAAAAAAAACTTATTATAAAGAAATTGTTTTTCATTAATAGAAGATGGACATTGAAGTTTCCCAAAAGTGTAAGAAATAGGACTGCGAGGTTCACTGTCTGAAATGTTTAGATTGACACGTGCTCATGCTTGAGAATTTCCGGGCTCTTTGACATTATCCTTTATTGAGCTCTTAGAGTTAATTTAATTTTAACTTTGTCACTTTTAGACTACAAATTTTTCATCTAGAAGCCTCTCTTTAGTGCTTATGGTCTGGAACTCGTGAACAATTCCGGCCTCATTGCCCCTGAACACCCGTCCTTCAGAGGGGCCGAAGCGCGTAAAATCTTATGAAGCTTAAAGTAAACGTGGTGCAAAAGTTAGGACATGTACTGCAAGCTCTGGTGTCGTTCTTGTCGCTTGATTATAGTCCAAAATTTTACGCTCTGTCGCCAACCGCATTCGTGTTGCTTTGTAGCATGATGTTCAAAAAACACATTTAAACGTAAATACCCATTTCTTGTGTTAAATTTGATGTGTGAATTACTTGATCAAAATTAAAGAACATTGAGTGTATAACTATTGGAAAAAGGCAAATAATTGTTAAGTTTACGAAGTCCTTTTTCAAAGGGTACGTGGGATTATGTTTAATTTTTATCGTTTATTTCAAAAAGTTATAGTCAATGATGCTTATGACTTCTGATCTAATTTAGTAATTGAATGAGTGAATGTTTATCAACTTCGTTCTATAAAGCAACATAAGGGCTAGTGAATATTAGACCTCGTAATTTTAACCACGGTTATGTGACAAGAACGACACATCAGCTTGGACTTTCCCTTGCCGCTGATCGCAGTAGCCTAGTGGTCAAGTAAACGGATTTGCAAAGTGGATGTCATGAGTTCGAGACCAGCACCACTGACGACCTACCATGTAGGGGAGTGATGCATGTTAAATTTGTCGAGCGCTCAAATGTCCTCCCGTTGAAGTGGTGTGGTTGTTAGGAGAGGTGGTTGCCAGTTCAAGTGCCGTCTTCATCACTTGACCATGTTTCAAAATTATGAGGTCCGTCGCCAAAAGTCCTCGTGTGCCTGAACACTGCGACGTTACTATTCACTTACTCACCCCTTTCCGAACTTCCACACCTTTGAGCCATGTCAGATTTAATGTACATCAGGCCCTCTTCATCGTTTGTCCAATTGGCACTAAGGTTGAAGTAATAACACAGGTTACGAGGACGTTGCCATGATTACTAAGCTGCTTCGAACACTGAATTTTATTCACATATGTATTACTTATGTATATTTGTCAAAATAGGTTACAGAGGTACAGAAAGTAGAGTGTCAAATCAGATGTCATCCTCGTCACTTGCACAGTGGCTCAACATAACGAGAGTTGTCACCATTATCTCTTTTGCACCATTGAAGTGAGACAATAAACTATCATCAATCAATTCACAAAAATGAGCGGGGATCAACTTCCTGATGGAAGCAATCTTAAAGATTTTTCTTTCTTATGTGAGGCTTAGAAAAAGTATATGTTGTAATTTGTATGTTCATTTGAAATTAAACTACTTTTTTTCGAGTATATCATTGTTATGCCCCAAGAAAGCTGGCAGTAAAAGTCGCAAATGCTTAGAATCAATTTCATAATTTATTCGGCTGCAGTGCCTAATGGGTTTCGGTAGCGAACACTTGCATAATATTGTTCCTGTCTACGTATGGATTCGTTTTATTCTGACACTGAATTCCCAACGTGTTGAAGGTTTCATTTAGGTTAAATCTATGAAGGCATCAAGTCCTGATGTTGGGATGCTATCGAAATTTCGAGAGTGAAGTTCCAGCTCATGTCTTGTCCTCGTCATTTTACTAAAGATCAAAATCATGAGCACCCTTTACCAAATGCCATCTGTAGCTTTGAAATGCATTGTTAATGAACAATTAAAAAAATCAATTCAAAATTTACGATCAATTTTCATTACTCTTTCATGTTATATTGCGCATTTATTTTGTGAGTACTAAAATCTCGTGTAATAAATATATTTTTTTGGTTTTCACAAATGCTAGGATAATCATATATTAAAAATTGTAGTAATCATTATACATATTTATATTTCTTTTCCTTATGTTGCACCTAGAGCGTTCCATATATGGGTTGATTCATTGATTGCTTTTTAATATCAAATTTATAGAACTCGAGGGTTGTTGAAAAGGCCTTCGTTATATTGGAACAATTTTCATGTGACGAGAACAACATCAGATTTGTCATCTGATTCTTTAAACTTCCTCAGCACGTTCTTCGGATTTGATAAATTTAAAGTATACCGACTCCTCCCCACTGCAGTTCTTTTGTGTCACCTAGACACGAACCTATAATTCGACAGGAACTGCAATGACCGTGAGTTTACTACAATGATCACTCGTCTGTAGCGGCTCCAATAAATTGTTCGAAAGTGGACGAATATATTTTGTAATCAAATATTGACGAGTATTAAATCATCTATTTTTCGGTATATTTTTCTTTTACTTGATTATAATTATTTACCTGAAATGATTTATTTTTTTCTATGATTTCATTGGAACAATATATTCTCAGTATTCTCTTTTGTATTTTACTGAAGTGAGTGCGTCTTTATTGACATCGCACGATCAATCATCACGAGAACTATTGGAACAGACTGGTAATTTTGAACCTTCGTCAAGTGACGAGGACGCCACCTGAGTTAGTACCACACTTTTCTAACTTCCGAACCATGCTACTGCAGTTACATTACTGGGCAAATGAGCGAATATTAACTTCGCACTATTCAGCTACTAATGGACTTTTAACGGCCCCCAAAGTTTGAACCTTGGTCAAGTGATGAGGATGGCACCTAAGCTGCCACTCCCTCTCCGAACTTTTACACCACACCTATGGGAGGACGTTCTAGCCTCCACAATTTTAACGTGTCGACCCCTTCTGTACGGAAGGTCTTTAGTGGTACTATACCCGAGCTAATGTCATGCCAGCCGGACCCATTGCCTCTAAACAACCACCTTGTTCACAGACTGATGCGCGTTAAATATGTCGAGACCTATAGTCCATCCGTTGCGTTGTTGTGAGCGAGGGGGTATGTCCCTGCCCGCCCAAAAAAATTACGAGGTCTCTACCACTAACCTTAATAAATTCTCGTTTACCATCCAGTCTTTTCACTGAAAAGGTCAGTGTAGATGTTTCAATTATTAAATTTTTTAAATTTAAAATATTTTGACTAAGCGTTGCAACAATGTCACAAATACATAACATTAGAAAGTTATTTCTTTAATACTATTAATCGTCTCAGTATATATTTTCCAATAAGCTCCAAATGAAATAGGTAACTGAAAAAATTATAGTAGTCATTGTCTAATAATATTTATTTATTTATCTTGGTTTCCACATTAAAATAGCTGTCCCACATTATTTTTAAGAAACTGTTTGCCATTTTTATTTAAAAATATAAACCTTTTTCAATTCCTTCTATTAGCTTACACTCTATATTTATTTATCTTTTTAACCAATGTTTTTTATATATATATATATATATAAATGAATGTGCATGTCTGCCTGTATTCAGAAGATTCAAAAACCACACATCCGTGAAAATTTGGGAAATTATTATGTATATCCCCAGGAAGGTTTTTGAAAAAATTTTTTAACATCAGAGTTGGGGTTCTAAGTGCTCCCGCGCGAACAAAAATATCAAAATAACATTTAATCTATATATATAAAGAAGGCAGTGACTCACTGACTAATCACGTATCTCCGGAACTATTAAACCTTCAGACTTGAAACTTGGTAGGCAGGTTCCTTTCATGGAGTAGACATCAGCTAAGAATGGATTTCGCAGATATCGAACCCAAGGTGTGTTACGAGTGTTTAATGGACGTTATAGAGATAATTAGTTCCATTATTAAACTATTAGATGTACAGTCTTGAGAGAAACTTGATGCAGAGATTCCTTTCATAGAGTAGAGATCCCTTACAAAATGGTTTTTCGAAAATCGACCTCCAAGGGGCGTTGAGGGTGTTTAAGCGGCATTATGCGTAATTATTTCCATTTTTAAACTATTGGAGGTACAGTCTTGAAATTTGGTACGCAGATAACTTTCATGGCGTAGAAATACGCAACAAAATGGGCTTTTGAGAAAATTGACTTCCAAGTGGCGTTGCAGGGGCCAAAGGGCGTTCTACATAATTATTTCAATTTTTAAATTATTGGACGTACGATCTTGAAATTTAGTAAGTGGCCTCTTTTCATAGAGTAGAGATCCGCAACAAAATGGGTTTTGTGAAAATAAAATCACAAGTGGCGTTGCGGAGACTTAAGGGGCGTTATAGATAATCATTTCCGTTTTTAAGTTATATGATGGACAGTCTTGAAATTTCGTAGGTGGATTCCTTTCCTGGAGTATAGTTCCGCAACAAAATGGATTTTGTGAAAATAGACCTCCAAGTGGCGTTGCGTTGAATTAAGGGGCGTTATAGGTAATTATCTCCTTTTCTAAACTATAAGACGTAAAATCTCGAAATTGAGTAACCAGATTCCTTTCATTGAGTAGAGATCCGCTATAAGATGGGTTTTGTGAAAATTGCTTCTTATGTGGCTTTATAGATAATTATTTCCCTTTTTAAACTTTTAGACGTATAGTCTTGAAACTTGATAAGTAGATTCCTTTCATGGAGTAGAGATCCGCTACAAAATAGGTTTGGGGAAAATTGACACCCAAACGGCACTGAGTGGGATTAAGAGGCGTAATAGATAAATATTTCCTTATTTCAACTATTATACCCATCTTCTTGAAAATTATAAGGTATGTTCCTTTAATAGAATAGAGTTCCTCTAACAAAGAGTTTTGCGACCCCTCCCCCTCCACCAAAGGAGTGGGATTGCGAGGGGATAAGGAGAGTTATGGAAAAATTCCTGTTTTTTAATTCACCCATTTACTTAAAATTTATTTTGAGCACGTTTCTTTAGTTGAATAGAGTTCCACTAAGAATGAATTTTACGGAAATCAACTCCAGGGGAAGCGGGGAGTTAGTGGGGCGTATTGATAGATAAAAATTACGTTTTTGAACTACTATAGGACTGTAATAATTAAATTTGGTTTGCATGTTTCTTTTGTTGAATTGAAATCCGCTAAGAATGCTCTCAAACGGGTTACGGCGCATATTTATGATAAAAATTCTATTTTTGCTCTATTAGATTTAGACTTGAAATTATCGCATGTTTATTTTATGTGGAGTAGAGATTTATTCAAAGTTGTGTTTGGGCAGAAATCCACTTGATTAATAGGTTAAGTGAGCGCAAAAAATCTTTCTACTTCTATTTTAGATATTAACAGAAATTAGAAATCTTAATTTCTGTCATTTATTTATCAAGAGGCGAGAAGTTACAGCTATAAATATATTTTTAATAGCATCGAAATCTTAATGCAAGATATGAATAATTTATATATATATGTAAACACACAGTACCTAATTATATAGCATCGTGAAATAACCAGTGAAGCGGGGATAACAGCTAGTAAAATATATTTTAGAGCGCTCAATTGAGAGGAAATTTTATATACACGATTGTTTTGGATGACAATACAGTAATTTAATTATAATTAATAAAAATTAATTGATTAAAACTGATTATTTATAGAATTACAAATACAGCCACGTTGGCATCATTTTTCTTGACTTAGTGACCATTTTGGCGACTTGTGTCAAAACTTGAAAAAATGGGTTTTTTTCACATTTTAAAAAGCTCATTTTCAAGCTGAAATTTTCTATACACTATTGTTTTGAGTAAAAATACGACGATTCAATTATAATTAATTAAAATTAATTGACTGAAACTAATTATTTAACTCTTTAAAGTTCAATACTTATTCCCTTTGAAAAATTAACAAAATAAATTCAAAAATGACTATTAGACATGATGATGATCATAAATATACAAAGAAAATTTTGTTAGCATTTTTCAATCTCGAGAAATTTGTGGTTTCCCAGTGAAACCATTGGACAGTAACGGTCCATTTTTCCTATTCAAACTAACAAATCCAAAGGACTATTTAGAAAAAAAATCTAATATTTTAAGGCCATAAAACCCTTATATTTTAACGGAATTAATTAATGAAAAATAATTTTAAAAGTTTTTATTTATTTTTTAATTTTTCTGTACTTTTATAATTTTAATACAAATTTGGACATAAAATTATATATATTTGCATTACATACTAAAAATAATATATACATATATATAACTGTTAGATAGCTTGTTACACACTCACAGCACAAATCAATCATTAAAGGAAGTTAAATGTAAATTTATAATTAAAAATCTTATATATGTAGAAAATTTTAAAATTATATAATTTCCAGTCCTTGTGAAATTTTTCGAAATATGTCACATTATCATTACTTTTCGCTATCATGCAATCAACATCACATTTAGGGCACATCCACCTCGTTCTGTGAGGTTTCACTCTGGTACTGCAATAGGCACATCTTCTGGATTTGCATTTGGGTGGAATGTGGCCATCATTTTTAAGTCTGTCCTCTTCAGAAAATGTATGTTTCCTGAATTTCAGTTTCACGGGTCCAGAATAAGATTAGACGCGAACCATTTTTCATGGAAACTTTTAATGTCCTATTGACACAAGGCCTGTTATTAAATATAACCGAAAACTTTTCAAGTTGCTATAGTATGTGGTTTTCTCACCGTGCATCAGAGACCAAAGAGTGTATGAACTGATGATTGCCATATACAAAAATGAAAAAATGTACGGTACCACCATTTTTTTTTTTTGAATTTCTTTCTATTTGTACAAGGATTTGAGTTGATCAAAATGGAATACGTAACCCATATTCTTATTGTAATCTATAACTGCTTTTGGGCATGCTATTTTAATTTGTTTTTCCTTCTTTTTCTTTCCGTTCAATTTCATAAGATTTTGTGGCTTCATCTAATGTTGCAAGAATATGTACTATTCTCTTGTCCTTCCACTTGATGCAAGCAATGTCATCATTGCTAACACTCCAGTTAAAGTCTCCTCGTTTCATTTTTTTTGTCCTCTAATAAATTTTTTGGTAAGTTCTTTCTGGACATGTTCACTGTACCACATGCTGTGATATTTTGAGTCTCTAGATGCTTTAACAAATCGTAAGAAGTGAAATAATTAACACAAAAGAGCACATGGGTTTTGCCTAGTAATTTTTGACTCAAGTTTCTTATAACATGTTCTCCCAGATTTCTTTCAACTTATTCAGTTTTTCTTGTATAAATTAGAAATTCACATGCAAATCCACTTGAATCACATCTCATCTAAACTTTGTAGCCTCTTTTGATGAGTTTCTTTGGCATATATTGTTTCAAGGATGATCGTCCTTTGAACATGATCATACTTTCATGAATTGCCTGTTTTTATCCGGGTTTTAAAACTTTGAAATTATTTCTGATAAGTGATCAAGGAGTGGGCGCACTTTGAACAGTTTATCAAAATTCTTTTCTGATTTCTTGGGCATCACGTTGTTATCATTCAAATGAATTTTCCCTAAAATCCAAATGAATTTTCTCACTGGCATCAATCCTGAAACAAAGGCATCCTGTAAAATTTCATTTGTTGACCAAAAATCTCTGTAGCTGTTCAATCGTTTTATCTCCATCACTATATTTATAACTAAAAAACATAATATATCCTAAACAGTAACAGGAGTGAACGCATTGCCTTTTTGCGTAGCATATAAATTCGTTTGGTAGTCAATTATTTCTATAAAACAGATAGAAAATAACGTAAAAAAAATTGAAATCGGTGAAGGATCTTGAAGGGATGTTATTTCATCTGAGGGTCCACTTTGTTCAATAAAAGGGATATTTTTAGGATCTTTACAGACGCTTTATTTTTCCAAGTAAATTTAAATATACGGGATGGTCCTGGCACACTTATGCCATCTTTTTCCTCATCAATATCGGTATTTTCACTTGAAGATGACTTTGCATTCATAACATCCTCTGCTTCATTGAGCGATGATTCGTCGGATTCAATATCGGAAGGTAAGTTGTGAAATACTTCCAGAGCTTCTGGAATGGTTAATCTTGTTCTTGGCATTTAAAAAAAATTACCAAAAATTACACGAAGAAGCACTTAAAATATCTTATCACCAATATTAAGAAGGACAAGAAAACGCTAGATTGATATTTCTGTCTTCTCTGAGAACAACCTAAATACAAAATGCCCAAGGGAAATTTTTCTCTGAGCTTCCAGAACTAAACTATTGCAACGTCAGCTCATTACAAAACTCACTCCATCTATACATGTCAAGATAGACGTATGGATTGTTACTTGACCAAATGGACCATTGTGTCTCCATAAAAGGCACCTCCGTGGTTTATCTCTTATGCTGGGGACAACACACGTGCGAGTTGTTTTAGAGAATGTTTTTGAATTAATTCTGCTTTCTTTCTTCGCGACTTACAGACACCTGTTAGTTCAAACCATATATAGAAATGAAACTAAAAGTTATAACCCCTTTGTGTTGGGTCCCCGCTATCTTATTAACGTAGCCAATTTGAATAGAAATGTTCTGGTATTAAGGATAATATCATAGAAGCAAAACCCAGGGAAAATGTCTCAGTAGGAATTATGGTTTCTAGATGTTGGTTGCAAGCCCATGTCAGGATAGAGAGCAAAAGTGCCGAAAAATTATTCACACTTACCCGAGGAATTCTATTGAAGTCGGAGGAGTAGGGTGCGGGGGCAAATGTGTGGCTTTGACACTGAGGGGTGGGGAAGAATGTGAAAGTGACCGGTTCCCGGAGATTACCGTCTCTTACTGGATTTGGGTTTCGGAGTGAAACCACAGATTTTAATTTCATTTTTCTACTCTTCTGTTTACTTATCAAAATGACTGAAAGTTGTAATTAATAATTAGAAAAAAGTATAGTAAAACCTCATGCTATAATTTAAAATAACTATTTTTTTTAAATATTTTTAAACTAAGGGAATTTACCAAAGTTAAAAAAACGTCAAAATTTTTCTATTTAAAAGGTCTCAATCGCTAAATATAGCCGTAATGTTGTCATCTATTGATAGGAAAAAGAACAAAAATTTAAAAACAACATTTTCGGGGGTAAAAAACATTTAATTTTTATTTTTTTAAAAATGTTTAAAGTGTGGTTTCGGTGCGAAACCACTCAACGTTAAAGGGTTAAATCATTACAGATACAGCCAGGTTGGGGTTTCATTTTTAGCGACTTGGGTTACAATTTTAAGGCTGTTTTCGCCGTACACACAAGAGCATGAACTTTACGCAGAACACATTTTCGGAAACAAAAAAATAATTCAGTTTTTATACAAATTTGTGACATTGTAACTCATGCATTTGTTTATAATAGAGTTTTTTTTTAAAATTTCAAATTATTACATAAATAATTATTTTTTCCTTTTAACATGTTAAGGGATAGCTCAGTTAGCATTACGGTATAGGAGAAAAAAATGCAAAACACAAATTTATAAAGAAAAAATGCGCATCAACTCGGATAAAAATGTGTAGTATAATAAAATAAATGATTGTCTTCAGGATAGAAGAGCCAGAATATAATATTAATGTTTGAGAACTTTTATATCTGAAAAAATATTCCGAATTCGGGTTCGATATTTTAACATCAGCCGAAAATAGACTTAAAAGATGTTTTTCTCACGTTTTAAAGCATTCAGTTGAACTGAAATTTTATATACACGATTGTTTTGGAATACAATACGATACTTTAATGATAATTAATAAAAATTAATTACCACTTAACGTTGTGTTTCTGACATATGTAGATACATATTTATATTAATTGTAATTATTTAAAAAAAAGTAGCTAAAATAAAAATTTTCTTTGTTAATCTAAGTAGGAATTGAGACTGAAAAAATATTTTATATTACTTGTTTTTTACAATATCAGATAAGAAAATAGTTAAAAATAAGAACAACTTGAAAGCTGGAACATATATTCTCGCGCGTGCAATTTGGATTGGAATTAATTATAAATATTTAAGTAATTTAAAAACAGCTGGAATTAAATATTAAAAATTTAAATATAATTATTTTTTACTTGCATGTACTGTATATTCCCTTTCAGACCTAAATTCAACAAAAAAGAAATTACTAGTCTGTATATATATGAAATTATGATGGACCTTGAGAGAAGGAAAGGTTTTAATATTTTTTAAGGCTACAGTGGACAGTTATATAAAATGTGGAAAATTGACTAAAATATCGAAAAAATTTTTTTGACTTATTTTAATATTATATTAGTTCTATCAAACGCAAAAAATTTTTGTGGTTTCATGCATTTTTACTGAGCTATGGGGTGAATTCGATTTAGTCATTCATGACCATGCCCCTTTGTTTACATTCTGATGTCATGCTAACAAAGCTGTCATGTACTTTGATAGTGCGAATTTTATATACTGTAGACATAGCCTCTCTAATTTTATTTTAAGTGATAATTTATCAAGGTCTGATGGCAACAATTTGTTTTAACTGTATCTGAGACCCAAATTGGCATTATTATTTTTGTTTACAATTCGTTCGAACTTGCGTTTGCATTTTTCGTTCAATTTTATTCAAACTTAATATTGATTTTTACCAAAACAAAAGTTCTTTTCAGAACTAAAGTTCATTTTAAATTATTCCTTTGTTGTTTTAAAAACTATTAGTATGGATCTTATATCATCGAGATATAGAAAACCTAAAGGTCGTCCTACCAAAAGGAGAAGATGTTGGCTGAAAATAGCAAGAAGCGATGGGCAAGAAGTGTCCTAAAAACTGCATGGAAAACAGTATTAGTATAACATTGCAGAGATCCATTATCTGAACCGCGACTACATCTTCCCAACCTTAGGTAAAGTTATATTTTCACCCACAAGGCTGTGTTTTCGAACTATTGCAGAAAAGTTCCTTTAAAATATTGTACAACCAAAATTATAAAAACAATACCATTCCATGGGGTATTCCTTCCTACAAAAATGGAACTTTTATGTGAATCATGTTAAAAAACAATGGAAGTGTTTTTTCAAGTTTCCAAGAAGAAGCGCCGTACTTCACATGATATAAAACAGAAAGGCAAGCTGGTGAGTGCCTTCCTATCCATAGGCAGAGCATGTTGCTTTGGAAACTTTTCATCTGTGCCCGCCATGCCAACAATGGACCGAAAACATTTGCCATCGCAGGCACAACTTATCCGTGAAAAACAAGGAGGTGGAGAAAAATGTCGAAATGTCACACATCGCTGTGCCAGAGAAGCCCACGTAAAAGTTGATGCTTCACTAAAAAGTCAGGAAATAATTGATTTTGAGTGTGTCATATGATAGTACTTGGCAAAAGCGAGGACATACATCTAACCTAGGATTGGGAATAATCATCGATGTCCTTAGTGGGACTTGTTCTTGACTTTGAAGTGTTGTCGAAATACTGTCAGAATACCCAGTGTGCTACTGGTCGATATGGGAGTCAATAGAGCAGAGTTTCACATACGGCAAAAGGATATGCGGATGAGGACAAAACATTTCGATGGAACTTCTGGAGCCAAGGAGAAGCATGCTGTGCACTGATTATATGGAGATGGTCAATTAGTGATTGCCAAATGAGATTCGTTTCCATGCTGAGTGTGTGTGATGAAATTCAAAACCCTTTCAATTTTGTCGGACAATAAAATATATGGTTCTGATATAAAAAAATCGAAAAAGGAAGAGTGCGTGAATCATCGCGCGTTACGCAACAAAAGTGAAAGAATGGAAGGCGAAAAAGTGACTCTTGGTGTGGGCGTAAGAAGCCTTGCGATAAAAACATCACTAAGTTGCAAAAATTACTATAGAAAGGCACAAAAGATAAAGTTCCCGGATAACAATAAAATGAAAAACTGCCATATATGCCAGAATGGTGCATTGCTCGTCAACTGACAAAAAAAGCCTATATGCATGGCAAGTGTCCTTAAGGGAATCATCGTTGCTTCTATAAAAGAGCTATAGCCAAAGGTGAAAACCCCAGGGATGAAGTCCATGAAAACTTACTTGTCGGCACAGGTAGTGGAGAAAAAATTATGCCCCTTTTTATCAACGCGTTTAGCTTCTCAGCTACCATTCTTTTGAAAGATGCGTAGCAGGCAAGACGCAAAATTCCACGAAAGTCTGCATAGCTGCATTTGGCGAAAATGTCCAAAAGAAATATTCGTCTCAAAAGGAGGTTGAAAAAGCAGTAACAGATGCCATCGAAAAGCACAATTTGGGCTATGAAATCTCTTGAATCAAAAGAGGACTTATGCCTAAATGACAGTTTTCTTTGTTTGACTATTGATGAAGGACAAGATAGACGACGCATTCTCAAAATATTTCCTCAAAAAAGAAAAGGAAAAGAAATGCCACCTCAATACAGATGCAGCCTATAGTGCCGGTGCTTTTAAATTTTTTATCAGACTTAGCAAGTAGTTTTCTTTGTTATGTGTAGTTGAATTTATTATTTTTTTGAATTTTTGTAATTTAATCGTATTAAAAACACTTTTATTTTTACCATTGGGATTAATGAAATTTATAATATATTATCTGGTTAATGAAATAATAATGAAATTCATTCTGCTAATTTTTATATTAGAATGCTCTTGCTTTTCTTTCAATTTTATCACTGTATATAAGCCACGTCACTGTGATTAGAGCTACAAATATTGCAGAACCTTATATATGTATTTTCTTCGCATCTATCTTATATTTGTATGATATTAGTGTTTTTTCACTTCAAATTTATATTTGATTTTTAATTGTTTTTTAAAAACTTCGAGTTATTTTCCTTTTACAATAAAAAATAGTTGTTTCTAAAAATCAATTTTCTTCGAAAATGTTGAATTTTTGTAATTTAATCGTATTGAAATACTTTATTTTTACTCATTGTGATTAATGAAATGTATAATATACTATGTGGTTGAGATGAAACAATAATGAAATACATTCTGCTATATATAATTTACTTCAGATATTATTAGAAAGTTCCAGCTTACTTCAATTTTTATCACTGTATATACTACGTGTCAATGCGACTGTGTTACAATAAATATTGCAGAACCTTATATATACATTCTGCATCTACTTATATTTGTATGATATTTTTGTTTTTCAATTTCAAATTTATATTTATATCCCTTTTTTTTTTTAAAAAAAAACTATAAGTTAATGTCCCTTAAAAATAAAAAGCTGTTTTTCTAGAATCAAAATGCCTCGAAACCAAAATTCACCATGCGTTGCAATTTTCTTTTTTGTCGAATTATAACAAAACTTTCCAAAAGTGTTCATCTAATGTATAGTCATAAATTCTGAATGCATTTTAGTAATAGGTATAGGGTGAAAAAAGAAATTTTTATGTAGGAAATCATTAAAATTCTTGAAATTTTCATATGAAAATTTGCGTTTACCCATATTTTGTAAATTATCATATAAAACATTACATTGCATGTATACATTTGTAAAGAATTGCTTAAAGAAGTTAAATAAGTTGAAAATATGAAATTTAAAAAAAAAATTAAAACGCATGGAACGTTTTGAAATTTTGAAATTTTCGTTAAATTTTAAATTTTAAATTTCTTAAAAACTACTCTCATATTTTTCTACCAAATTTTTATATGGTTTTAGTTCTAAGTTACATACACACAGTAAAAACTTGGGGCATGTTTGTAAAAAATTAAAAAAAAAATTTTTACTTTCCACTTTGTAGCCTTAACGTCAATTCCTACTTTGAATGGATTAATAGAAAAATTTTCATTAACGATTGAAAATTTGAACAATATATACATGTATATATATGTATAGGGAGAGAGGAGCTAATAGTAGGAATTGAAAAAAGAAACAACAAAATCAACATAATCGAAATAAATGAAAAATTTTAACAAAGTAATGAAATTGGTATAGAACTTAATAAAAGAATCCTTTAACCTCAAGTAAAGGAATATAATCCATTGAACATAAACAGCGCAATGCTTAAAAGCTTGATTGGTAGCTGTCAAACATGTATCACTGTTGAAGTCTGTAGTTGTGGTTAGTTACTGTAAACGTTGCTATTGTGAAAGACACTGTGAATAAACACTTTATCCTTCATATCATATTCTATTTCCTACGTTTGATCTTCACCTCATTACTTATGCTCAAAAATTCCAATAAAAAAACATGAAAGGAATATAAAATTTCTCATTTCATTCTTACATTCTATATCACAAGAATCCCTACTACTTAGTAGATGTGATCAACGAATTATATCTTGTATGATTATGTCTAATTGCACATGGTAGTGACAATTGCTAACTAAAATGAGAATGGCAGTGTATTCAAAATTCTCTTTCTAAAAAGAGAAGTATCTTCTTTTGAAACTATGTCTTAAGTTAATAATGGAAACCGTATGAACAACTAATCTATGACAGAGTAGCAATTCCAATTCCTTTTTTGTACTTTGAAATAAAATACAAAGTGTGTCTCTAGTGAGATCATGATTACACAGAATATTCTAACGATGCATGGAAAAAATTGTTTTGTTCCATGAATTGTTACTCATTTTATGTAGTATCCTCACACATCTTCTCAGAAACGTGTATTATCCCCTCTATATTATAGATGCTTCTGGAAATTAACTTCTCAAGAATATTATCCATATAAGCATCAGAAATCCGAAGCACTGAGGTAATTCTGTCATGGTGTTGGCAACGAACTTGTGATTTCGAGAAGCTCTGTCTCTTTGGAAGAATGCTAAATTTTGAGGCTGTATGGGGACATCTTAAAGCCCAGTGGATGAATTTTGCGTACTGCGCCTCCACACCACATGTCCGGGTTCTAATCCCGGGATGAGAAAAGTAGACTCAACTTTTCATCCCTACTGCACCGGGTCTATAAATGAGTACTACGCTTGCTTGGAGACTTAAACACTTTGGGTCTCGCTTCAGACTAAACAGCTGCTTGGGACATCTGTTCCTGTACCTCAAAACTCATGATCACGTATACTGGGATGAGCGCAGTAGGCCTGGCTCTCATGGGCGGTTGTGCCACTGAATTTGAGTTTATGGGGACATATTATCCAATCATTTGCACCGTATGGGACTGCAGGCATAATTTCCTACAAGATATACCGTTTTACAGGACGATGATGCCACCCAGCCAGTATAGTGGATATGACCTTCGGCTTGAAACCAAATGGGTTCGGATTCGAATTCCGAAGAAGGCATGGTTGTATCTTTTTCTAGAAAAGAATTCGGACTTGGTTGTAATGGATTCCCGTTTCGAGTGGAAAGCAGCGCACCCTTCTGTTATATGATGGGATAATCATTTGTAATAAATGTCTATATTCTTTTACTTGTGTATTGTATGTTTTTGTTCTTCCACTTGCATTTCATGTGTATCGCAGGATAGAAACATAAAATAACAACAACAACGGGACGATGATGCGTCGTTCCATGCAACTACTCCATGCAAGAATTTAAACAATTTCTCTGAGTAAATTACCAATCGGTCTCCAATTTTTTACTCTACAAACCCCTGCCAAATAAAATTCCATGAGATTAAAACACTTAATGTGTAATCATATTATAAATATAAAAAACATAGTTTACTAATTTAACGAATATACGTAATTTACTAATTTTTAACTTATAGTTTACTAATTTAAATACGTATAGTTTACTAATTTAACTTAACTTTAAAAAAGAATTTTCCAACTGATTTAAGGTATTAGAATTCATATATTTCGTACTCTGGAGAAATGTGTTGCTGTAGCTATTTCTTATACCACCTAAACTCGACTGCTTCAGATCCAGGCCTATGAAATTCATCATGGCAAGGGGCGAGATGTACGTCTAACGTTGTCCGTAGCCTTAAGCCCCTTTTGATGAACAGTACGATATGGCTCAGTTCCACTGCGATTTAGAGAGAGAACTCACTGGAAGTGTCAGGAGCCTGCCACCTCTCTTCTCCTTCCACGAACCTCACGAGAGGTCTTGGGTCTCGATGGCTATTTAGAGTATCACCATGCTGCAATTGCAATATACACATACAAACATCGGTGTATTCTTCGATATTCGAACCTAGACCCTAAGGTTTCATCGAGCGTCGCTAACCATTATACTGGATGGGTGACCTGGATAAGTGTAATCATTTTTAATAAAAATTATAAAGTCAGTACTTTAATTATACGAGGGCTATTTAGAAAGTAATCTCCAATTTCTGTAAAAAACGAACGTAGACAGAGGCGAAAAAAAATTATTTACATATCAAAGATACAACTATCCTCTATTTTTCAACATAGTCTGCCCCATTATTCAAGCACTCTCTCTCTCTCTTGTCATATCGTTTTACTAATTTAGCATTTCCTTCTGTATACTAAGTCGCCGCCTGCAATTTAAACCAAAGTATCGTAGCGTTTTTAAGACACAGCAGGTTCCAGTGACTATCTCATACAAAACTGTCCAAGAAATGTTTGGAAAGTGTTCTGAAAGTTGGGGAATTTTGAAATTACAGAGCAAATATGAGTTTTTTCAGCGATTTCTTCCATGAGATCAGCACCCACTTCTAGATTCATCATGGATGTTTGTTCTTCCGTCCTTGGAAAAGGATATTCAGTGACATATTATACCCTTCACTCATATTGTTTGTCCCGTATAGGGCACGTGACTCAATATGGATATCCATTGCTGACAGTTTTTTGCAACAAATAAATATTATCACTCCTCACATTTCGCGGTATTTTGTATGGGGGCACATATTTTGTCACGTTATAACTAGCAAACTCTTGGCCTGCGACTTACTGGAAGCTTACTGAATCAGAGATTACCCGTGCATTCGATTGAGAACACTTCGAACCATACTTCCAGCGCCACGCGCAAATGGTGGATAGTTTCCGAATTGCCCTCGTAATACCTTTTGATTTAATAATTGCATTTTGATGACTTTTTCCAATAATATTGATCTATGATATAAGAATATTTATATAAGATAGCATCAAAAACTCTCGTTAAACCAAAAGAGACAACACACACACACACACATTCAAAAACAAAAAAGTCACCAGGTGTTGTCGTCATTTCTGCAAGTGTGTGAAAACAATTTTCCCATCATTTTCCTTTCATTTTAACCTACCCGTCCACAAATAACTTTCAGATTTAGAATTTAACTCCGTATTATTGAAAAGAAAAAAACACACATACCCTTGAAATATATATAAATGAAAAATCCACTACCATGTGAAATATTTAAGTGACACAGAGACGCTATAATTACTTTTAAAACTGTGCTATATATGAGTTTTCCTTTATAGTCTCCCCTCTACATAAATTCGCATTTGTATGATTCTAAATGTTATCCTACAGTTATGATTAGTTTTTATTAGACCAAATACCCTAATTTGTCGGCTAGTTGCGCATTATAGATTGTATTTTTGAAAATAATTCAATAACGTCGCTTCTGTAGATAAAAGGTCATTAATTTTAAACTCACACACAAAAAATAAATAAATAAAAGAATAATACACAAGAATTTAAAAATTAGAAACAGAGTTATTTTTTAACATGTGCTATTAATATCTTAGAATTTGAGCTTGTTCGAAAACGGTTAACCACTAGTAGTTGCATATCGGGAAACACTGGACAACGTTTTTGAATTTGTCAGAAAGGGTCGATGGCATAATTCTTAAGTATCTAACTGAATTGAAGGTTTCGTTTTGTTAACAAATATTGTAAGCATTTCCAGGAAAGCATATAAATTTATACGTAAAACACTGATTTAATTTTAATTACTTCATATTATACACAGTAATTTAGAATTATATTATTAGTTTGCTCAAATGAATTACCTTTGCTTTTTACGGTATGCTCCAATTTTTTTCCCTGGTTTTAAATTAGCAAATAATTCAAATCGGTTTCTTTTAATTTTATAAAAAATCCATAAGATCATTGTGCTTCAACCATTTAGTAACACTAGTCATATATGCCGTTTAACGTTAGATCCCCATTTCAATAACTTGTACAAAGATTAATCTAAATAGCAGTACTGAAAATGCAAGATGAATAAAACTACTCAATAAAAAATATCAGCAAATTTTGATCCATATATATATATATATCTTATGTGAAACGATTTTTCTATTCTATTTATATATACATAGTATGCTTTTGGCTTATTATTAATAACTGTTAAAATACACATTATTTACCAAACTTTTTAAACAAAGACTGCTTTAATATGCAAAAAAAAAAAAATTATTTAATTTTGTGTTATTTTGTCACAACTATAACTTTATACTTCAAATGTAGAATATTAAATATTTTAAATAGCAGATAGTAAAAACACTTCACAGTATAAATAAGTAAAAAAGTTTTTATTTGTTTATTAAGAATTTTTTACATTAATAGTCGAGATAATTTTGAAGAATTTTACTTATTAACAAAAAGTTGGATGCAAATTAACGTCTGAAAACGAAATACACTCATACATAAGAAAATGGTAAAATATAATTTTTTTTTTAAATTCAATTAAAAAAAAAGAAGACATAAGGCTATAACAAATTGACAAACAATTAAAATTATGCAAAATTCAAATGTCTACAAATGATTCTATGTCATATCTTAAGAAGTATAGAGCATGTAACATTGGATGTCTAAGAACCAATACAACACTAAAAATGTGTCTCATTATTCATAATACAAATCCAAATTTAGTTCTTTCTAATTACCACAAAATTAATACAATTACAATAATCCAAATTTCTATAACATAAAGCTCAAAAGTATAACTACTTTTAGTCGTATGAAAGCGCTTAAGCGTTTTTAAAATGCAATCTTAGCGAAAAGCATGCAGTAAATTTCTCAAATCTAAGATCCTTCGTTTAAACGAACACGCAAATTATTTACTAAGTTTCGTAATTCTCGCAATTATCACGCACATAATTCTTCAGTATGAATACGCAAATGCTTTTTAAGTTGCTTCTGTCAGAGAAAGCCTTGTTGCAAAATTCACAAGTAAAAGGCTTTTCTTTTATATGAATACGCAAATGATTTTTTAAGCTACTCATTACAGAGAAAGCCTTGCTGCAAAATTCACAAGTAAAAGGCTTTTCTTTAGTATGTACACGCAAATGTGTTTTCATACTAGAAAGTTGAGTGAAAGCCTTTTTGCAAATTACGCAAACATGGGGCTTTTCTTTGTTATGGATACGCAAATGACATTTTAGATGATGACTTCGACTGAAAGAGTTTTTGCAAATATCACAAACATAAGGCTTTTCTCCAGTATGAATACGCAAATGCATTCTAAGGCTAGTACTATCACAGAAAGTCTTGTTGCAAATTTCACAAGCATAAGGCTTTTCTTCAGCATGAATCCGCAAATGCCGTTTTAAGTTATTTCTAAAAGAGAAAGTCTTGTTGCAAATTTCACACACGTAAGGTTTTTCTTTAGTGTGAATGCGCAAATGCCTTTTCATCTGACCAAACTCAGTGAAAGCCTTTTTGCAAATTTCACAAACATGAGGCTTTTCATTGTTATGGATACGTAAATGCTTCTTTAGATTTCCTTTTTGAGAGAAACTTTGGTTGCAAATTTCACATGCGTAAGTTCTTTCTTTGGCATGAATTTGTAAATGTTTTTTTGATTTGCTTCTTTCAATATGACCATCAAGTAACTTTAATTGACAACGATTTGACATTTCCGAGTTTACTGAGTCCTTATTAGTTGAAGTTTCATTATGTTCTTTAAAATCTTGCTTTGTTTTAATATGAAGACTTGGCTGTTTATATGAAATCTTATTTGTTTCACATTCTTCACTACAAAGATAATATTTACCAGCTTCATCCATTTTTAAAATACTTCTTAATTGTCTACTATAAGAAAACAGTCGTAGCCAAATTAATGTTTCTCTCTTGATAAAATTATGCGAAAGGTGAACCCATTGCTTTATATAAAAAGTAGCATGAATGATCCTTTTGGACATTTTTTTTCATTTTTACATGGTTTGTTGATAGCTATCAATTAATTTCGCTTCAGATTGGTAAATTTGAAATAAATATCTCGATATATTTGAAAATAAATGCAACGCCACTCTACTTAATATTCAAGTTTTAAGAATTATGTATCGAGATATAGAAGTGAAATGCAAAACTAGTAAAAGCATAAAAGTAGTTCTTTAGGACACTTTAAAGGGAAATTTAATTGTGTTATATTTTTCACTGGGAACAGATAGAATTAAGAGGAAAAATAGCAATATTGATTCACTTGGTTTATAACCAACTATGTAATTTTAACTTTATACCTATTTATCTTATTTCAACATTCATGCTATATTGTGTGTGGAGGTTCTGTCATTAAAAACATATCGTGATGAATTTTTATTCCAGTGTTAATGTTCAGTTTGGAGCCTGAAGGTTTATGTGGAATAACATCTTCGAACATTTAAAACGAATATCGAAAGTCTGCTTTGCATCTCTTAAATTTTTTCGATTTGTAATTATTTAAACCTTATCAATCAGCCCTGTGGTATTTGTCATGGGTTCTTAGTTTTGCAGATTTCATTTTGAGATTTTCAAATTTCGATTTTCAAAAAACTTATTTTGCTGAAAAATTTGAGTTTTTTCTCATTAATAGAACCTGGGCATTAAAGTATCCCCAAGGTGAAAGAAATAAGACAGACCGGTTCACTGTCTGAAACGTTTTGATCGACACTTGTTCATGCTTGAGAATTTCCGGGCCCTTTGACATTTTACTTACTGATGGATCAGTGTTAATTTAAACTAGTTTATTTTTTAAACTATATGTTTTTAATATAAAAGCCTCTCTTTAGTAATCATTTCGTGGCCATTGTAACTTAGTGTTCATGATCATGAACTCGTGAACAGTGTGTCACGAGTTCAGGCGTCATTGCCTCCGAAGACCCTTGGTGTAGACAGGTGAGTGAGAGAGTGAATATTAACTTCGCACTGTTCAGGTACACGAGAGCTTTTCGCAACGGACCACGTAATTCTGAACCATACTCATGTGACGAGGACGACACCTAAGCTGGCACCCCCTCTCCTAACTACCACACCACACGAATGAGAGGACGTTTCAGCTCTCGACAGATTTAGCGAGCATCGCTGCCCTACACGGTGGGTCTTTAGTGTTACTGGGCTCGTACTCGTGACAAAGCCAGCCACGATCTGATACCTATACCATTCGGCTACCGCGACCAGGTCGTGTAGACGGGATGATGAATGTAAAAAGCTTAATGTAAACGTACATGTACGAGGCTTAAAGTAAACGTTATGTTCAAGTTACGACATGTATTCTCAGCTCAGGTGTAGTTCCCGTCGATGGATTGTGGCCCAAAATTTTACGTTCCGTCGCCAACAGCATTCGTGTTGCTTTGTAGTGCGACGTTAATAAAACACATTTAGACGTAAATACCCATTTCTTGTGTTAAATTTGATGTGTGATTTACTTGTTCGAAATAAGGGAACATATATTGAGTGCATTATTGGATTAAGGCAAATAATTGTTAAGTCTACAAAGTCCTTTTTGTTCAAAGGGCACGTGGGGAAGTTATGTTTAAGTTTTATTGTTGATTTCGAAAAATTGTAAGCAATGGTGCTTATGAATTCTTATTTTTTATTTAGTAAGTGAATGAGTGAATGTTTATTAAAGTCATACAATAATGCAACACAAGGGCTAGTGGACATCGGACTTCGTAATTTTGAACCATGGTCACATGACAAGAACGACTTCTTAGCTCCCTCCCCCTTAGTTTACAACAATGACCACTCCTTGTCTGTAGCGGATCCAATAAATTGTTGATTTTTTTTTTTTATATCTTAGAAATCTTAATTTAAGAAAGGTTAATACGTGCATACTGTAGATAGAAAATTTAAAACACAATTGTAAGGTGGTCGAATATGTTTTGTAATCAAATATTTGACTTGAGTATTAAATCCTCTATTTTAAGCTATTTTTTACTTGATTATAGTTATTTCCCTAAAATGAATTATTTTTCTGTGGGCTTTCATTTGAACGATATATTCTCAACATTTTATTTTTTACTATATTGAAGTGAATAAATGTTTATTAATGATCGACGATTAACGACCACAAGAACTATTGGAACAGACTGGTAATTTTGAATCTTGGTCAAGTGACGAGGATGACACCTGAGTTGGCCTTACGCTTTTTTAACATTTGAACCATGCTACCGCAGCTACTTACATTATTGGGTGAGTGAATGAATATTAAATTTTCACTATTCAGCTACTAGAGTGCTTTTGACGATGGATCCCGAAATTTTTAACCTTGTTTAAGTGACGAGGATGACACCCAAGCTGGCACTCCCTCTCTTAAATTCCGTACCACACCAATGGGAGAACGTTTGAGCTTCGACAATTTTATCGAGTTGACCTCTTCTGCATGGAGGGTCTTCAGCGGTATTAGACCCGAACTAATTTCACAGACCAGCACCACCAGTGCGCCTGAACACCCACCTTGTACAAAGACTGATATACGTTAAATGTTTCGAGGCCTATAATAGATTCTTTGGCTTGTTTTAAAAGTTCGGAGAGGTCAAGAGTCATCCTCGTCACTTGACCATGCATTGGAATTACGAGGTCTGCCGCTAATCTTAATAAACACCCGTTCAACATCCAGTTCGTTCACAGAAAAGGTGTGTATAGATGTTTCATATATTAAATTTTGTAAAATTAAAAATATTTTCTTAAGCATTGCAATGTCAACAAAAATACAAAACTTTAAAACATTATTTATTTAATACTATTAATTTTTTAATAATAAATTATCATTTGTAATAAATGTCTATATTCTTTTGTTTGTATTGTATATTTCTGTTCTTCCACTATTATTTCATGTGTATCCCAGGATAGAAAATAACACAACAGCAATGATGCATCGATCCATGCAACTACTCCAAGCAACAATTCAAACATGATTTGCAAATCGTAAACATCATAATTTTGTAAGTTCCTTTAGCATAAACTTTTTCTTATCTATGAAATCCGTTTCTTTCAAATTCACTGTGATTCCCTGAATTTTGTTTTTTCAAATTGTTTAAGAAATGATTGGAACAAAAGTGTAGGTTTCATGTTTCCAAAATTGTTCCTGAAAAATCAGAGAATAGTAATAGACATTATAATGTTTGCAAAATATATTATTACATTTTATTTATTTATAAGCAATTGTTGAATTTAAATGATATGAAATAATAGAGATACACTGATATTAAATGTAGACTTTGGGTTAACACTTAAATTTAACTTTTAAATGCACTAAATTTCAAATTTTATATCGAAATTTAAATTGAATTTTCGACTTGCCACTGGTTTATTTTTAATATTAAGCTGCTTGTATTATCATTGCATAATCTTCTTTAGAAAAAAAGATTTAAAAAATTAAACGTCCCCAATCCAAATTGTTTAAATATGGCATTTTGTTTTTTCACCGTGTGGAAGGAGCTGCATGTTTTTAAAAAAAAGTTTAGTAGAACAAATCTTTTGAAACATTTCATTTTCTCGAAAAATAAATATATTTTTGAGGTACGTGAGTATATTATTTTTACTATAATTATTTTTATAAAATGAATCATTTTTCTTCAAGAAACGCTTGCTATTTTTATGAGAGTTTTGAGCAATCTTTTCGAAATAAATATGTAAAATACGTATTTCGATTTTTTCTTTTTCTTTTTATCTGGCTATTTTCAATAGAACATTGATATATTTTTAAAATTATACTATGGGAAATCAAGCTTTTGAGGGTTAAATAACATTTGGCATCTTATTTCCTGCATCTACCTTTAATTGTTTTTTATTTCTTCTAAGATAAAACAATAATGATAAAAAAATGTATTTTGAGTGAATAACACATTGAACAGTAATCGTTTCACAAAGCTTGATCTATTGTTTATTATCATCCCATTTTTAACGAGAGAACTACTGCCGAAAACCTAATATTCTTGAATTACGGTGAAATGGCAAAATCGTCGTTTCAGCTGCGATCTGCCTCTGCAAATATCCCCGCCAAAGTTAGAAATTGGCGCCTCGTTCTCTCTCTCTCTCGCGCGCGCGCGACAGATTTAACATACATCCGGTTATTAAGTTGAACATTAACTAGGGAACCCCAACTGATTGAGGCTGGCAATCATCACTCAGTTAAAACGGCTTTCATAAATATTTGAAATCTATTAATTTGTAATTAAGTATTAGTAACTTTTTGCTAAGGGTTAGAAATCTAGTTCTATTCCAAAAGGAGTGCCATAAATGTTTACATTAACGCCCCTGACATCAGCAATAAAGCCATCCAAAATAAATATTTAAATAGGCAACACATACATAAAATTCTAAAGTACAGGTGAAAAAAAATCTTCGAAATTTATATAAAATTAAGGAGACAAATAAAGAAAGCAGCAAGAAAATATTTTTAAACTAGATAATCAATATTTCTTAAATTTGAGAACTATTATACATAGATAAACTTTTTTGGTAGGGCTCTAAATAAAAACAAATATGGCTTATTACAAACTATGCTTTGTGTGTGTGAACACAAGCAGTAAAAAATCACTCAGCAATTAAATTAATTGCAATCACCGTTTGTGAATAACATAGATATTTATATTTTTTGTTAGATTGTGCCATCGAAAAATAAAGTTAATATAAATAAAACAAAAAAAAACTATGAAAATCATACCAACTTTATTAAATCCAAGCGGGATTACAATTTTTTTTTATTCCCAAATCCCTCAAGTTGCTAAATAGTGACGTTAATATTCCCTCACTATTTCAAATGAAAATATTCCCTCATTCACTCCCTCACTGACATTCAAAGTCAAAATATAAATGTTTTAAAGCTACAGTGGACAGTAAAAATTATTTTTTTAAATTCTTATTAAACATGCCCCAAATTTTACTGTGTGTGTCACTTGTGAACTAAAACCATATAAAAAATTTGGTGAGAAAATGAGTAGTTTTAAGAAATTTAAATTTAAAAAAAAATTTAACGAAAATTTAAAAAAAATTTCAAACGTTCCATGCAGTTTTGATTTTTTTTAAAAATTTCATATTTTCAACTTATTTAACTTCTTTTAAGCAATTTTTACAAAATGTATGCATGCAATGTAATGTTTTATATGATAATTTACAAAAATATAAGTAAACGCAAATTTTTATATGAAAATTTCAAAAATTTTAATGATTTCCTACATAAAAACTTTTAATTTCTTCTTTCCACCCTATCACTATTACTACAATGCATCCAAGAATTTATGGCTCATACATTAGATGAACACTTTTGAAAGTTTTGTTATAATTCGACAAAATTGCAAACGCATGGAACATTTTGTATTTTGGTTTTGAGGCAAATTTTTGATTCTGAGAAAAACATCTTTTTATTTCCATGTGGAAATTAACTGGTTTTTAAAAAAAAAAAGGGATATAAATATAAATTTGAAATTGAAAAACAATAATATCATACAAATATAAGATGATGCAGAATGTATATATATAAGGTTCTGCAATATTTATTGTAACACAGTCGCATTGACACGTGGTATACAGTGATAAAAATTGAAGTAAGCTGGAGAGTAAATATCTGAAGTAAATTATATATAGCAGAATGTATTTCATTATAGTTTCATCTCAACCAATATAGTATAATATACATTTCATTAATCACAATGAGTAAAATAAAGTATTTCAATATGATTAAATTACAAAAATCTTCAACATTTTCGAGGAAAAATTGATTTGTGAAAAACAGCTATTTTTATTCTAAAGGAAATAACTTAGTTTTTTAAAAACAATTAAAGACATAAATATAAATTTGAAATTAAAAACACTAATATCATACACAAATATAAGATAGATGCAGAATATATATATATATATATAAGATTCGCCATGTATAGTCACATTGACACGCAATATATACAGTATAAAATTGAAGAAAAGCAAGAACATTCTAATATAAATTGGCAGAATGAACACTATTATTTCCCATTAACCAGATAATATATTATATATTTCATTAATCACAATGAGTAAAATAAAGTATTTCAATACGACAAACAAGCAACAAAAAAATAACAAATTAACTGTACACAACAAGAAAAACTGCTTGCTAAGTCTGATAAAAAAAAAATTAAAAGCACCGGCACTATAGGGTTTACCCGTACACATGGCATTTCTTTTCCTTTTCTTTTGTCTTGAGGAAATATTTTGAGAAATGCGTCAAGCTTGTCTCTTGCCTTCCAGCAATAGTCAAAGAAAAAATCTGTCATTTAGGCATGAGTCCTCTTCGATTCACAAGAAATTTCACAGCTCCAAATTGTGCTTTTGATGGCATCTGTGTTACTGCTATTTCCAGCCTCCTTTTGGAGAGATTGAATACTTTTAATATTTTCACAAATGTAGCTATGCAGGCTTTCATTGGAATTTCATCTTGCCTGCTACGCATCTTCAAGAATGGTGTCTGAAGCTAAACGTTGATAAACGGACATAATTTCTCCACTACTTATGCCGACAAGTAAGTTTTCATAGAACTGTGTGACCATGGGGTTTTACTCATTATAGCTCTTTATAGAAACACCACAATGATTCCCCCTTCAGGGCACTAGTCATGCATGTTTTTGTTAGTAGACGAGCAAATGCATCAGGCTGGCATATATGGCAGTTTTCATTTTATTGGTATCGGGAATATTATCTTTTATTGCATTTCCTCTATAGTAATTTTGCAACTTAGTGATGTTTTTATCTGTAAGGCTTCCCTGCTTACGCCCACCAAGAGTAAGTAACTTTTTTTCACCTTCCATTCTTTCCATTTGTTATAACGTTGTGCCTAGCCTCTTCGCAATAAGATTCAGGCACTCTTCCTTTCGATTTTATATCAGAACCATATATTTTATTGTCCACAAGCATTGAAAAGTTTTGAGTCACTCATCACTCAGCATGGAAACGAATCTCATTTGGCAATCACCACTGGACCGTCTTCCACATAATCAGTGCAGCATGCATCTCCATGGCTCCCAAGTTCCATCAAATTTTTGTCACACTCATCCGCATGACCTTTTTGCCATATGTGAAACTCTGCACTATTCACTCCCATATCTCGACCAGTAACTGCACAATTCTGACAGTATTTCGAAAACACTTCAAAGTCAAGGACAAGTCCACTAAGGACATCGATGATTATTCCCAATCATAGGTTAGATGTATGTCCTCGCTTTTTGCCATAACAAATTCATTATATGACACACTCATATCACTATTTCCTGAATTTAAAGTGAAGCATCAACTTTACGTGAGCTTCTAGCTGCTTGACGTGACATTTCGAGCATTTTTTCTTCACCTCTTGTTTTTCACGAATAAGTTGTGCATTCATTTGGCAAATGTTTTTCGGTCCATTGTTGGCATGTTGAGCACAGATGAAAAAGTTTCCAAAGCAGCATGCCCTCTGCCTATGGATAGGAAGGCACTCACCAGCTTGCTGTTTATATCATGTGAATTTTTGGCCTCCTCTTGGAAACTCGAAAAAACACTTCCATAGCTTTCATGACATGATTCGCATAAAAGTTCCATCTTTGTATAATACCCCATGGAATGGTGTTGTTTTATAACAAGGGTACAGTTTGTACAATATTTACAAGGAGCTTTCTGCAATAGTTCAGAAAACACAGCATTGTGGGTGAAAATATAGCTTGCCTCAGGTTGGGAAGATAAAAATTCTCGGTTCAGATAATGGATCTCTGCAATGTTATACTATTACTGTTTTTTTCATCAACAGTTTCAGGACACTTCTGCCATCGCTTCTTGCTATTTTCAGCCAACATCTCTCTCCTTTTGGTAGGATGACCTTTAGGTTTTCTATATCTCGATGATATAAGATCCATAGTAATAGTTTTTTAAACAACAAAGGCTATTTAAATTGAACTTTAGTTCTGAAAAGAACTTTTTGTTTTGGTAAAATCAATATAAAGTTTGAATAAAATTGAACGAAAAAAATGCAAACGCAAGTTCGAACGCATTGTAAACAAATAATGCCAATTTAGGTCTCAGATACAGTTAAAACAAATTGTTGCCATCCAGACCTCTTCATATAAATTATCACTCTTAAAAAATAAAAATTAGAGAGGCTATGTCTACAGTATATAAAATACCCTCAAGTAAAGTACATGACAGCTTTGTTAGCATGACATCAGAATAAACAAGTGGGCGTGGTCATGGATGACTAAATCGAAACTACACCATAACTCAGTAAAAATGCATGAGACACAAAATGTTTTTTGGAGTCTCCCAAAAAACGAATAAATTGTAATATGTATTGTAATATTTTAATTTTACTTAGAATTAAAAAGTTTGAAGTCAAGAATACTAACTTAGTTTTAGAGCAACTAGTCAAAAATGCTAATGGAATAAATTTAGAACTCAAAATTTAAATATATTATTTTAAACATAAAAAAGAAAATGGAATAGAAACAAAAAAGAGAGAATAAGTTTTTGTACTTTTTAAAATTTATATTTGATTTTATTAATACTCATGCTTACTTTTAATGCTTAAACTAAAACGATTTGACTGAGTAAGTGCAGTGTTTAAAGGTGTCAAAATTATTATGATGTAAAATGCCATATTCCTAACTTAAATACGAGAAAAGCTTTTTGTGTGTATTAGTACTTAAATGGTTATAAAAATGGGATTTTAATCTCAAATATTCGCTATAAATCACACAGTGGTATGATGTCTGACTGAGTATAAATTCTTAGAAAGAATTTATTGTATGCATTCAAATAGGAATTTTTTCTTCAGAGAATGGATATTTTGAAAATAAATTGGTACTTGTAAACTTATTGTTGTCTATGTGTGATTAAAAGTATATTTTCTATCAGTCTATCATTTAGAAAAACCTTTCATATCGTTTATTTTGGAATACAGGGTTGGCGAAATTAACTTCCGCTACTCAGATCGCTCTGGATGCCGTTCTGCTGTTTCGAAGAACAAAATATTTGGACAACAAACACTTCAGATGATGCGCTCGAGGTTTATGAAATTAAAGAAAAAAGTTTAAAAAATTACCAGTAGATGGCGCTGTGGGACAGCACATTCCGGCAAAGTATGTTAATAACACGCACAATAAAAGGAAGATGTTGTTTTTGCCACAACCAGATAAGCATTTCAGAATTTCTACGTAGACTGCTAGTACACTCCTTGTGAACCTGTACTACCGCAACAGTGAGAATGTTAAAGCTTTGCATGATACGACAGTGACCGTATGGTGGAGTTTCACTGCTTTATTCATTCTCGGCCCTTTTTTTATGAACGAGTGACCCCTCAATGTCTTACCACCTGTTCTGTTAACGGAAACGGTATCGTGACATGTTACACACCTACGTAATTCCTACTCTACAGCAACGAGTCTGCCTACAAGAAACCATATTCATGTACAATTGAGCCCACCTCACACAACTCGAGCTCAGTCCAACAATTGTTAAGACAGGAATTGTGTGTGTGTGTGACAGACGTATATGTAAACTGCCAATCTTTACAAAAACAGCTTGGTCTCCACGATCATCCGATCTCACGCCTTGCGACTTCTTTTTATTACACTTTTTGAAAGATAACGTTTATCGGGAGCGTTTGATGACTGTGTTGGATTTGAGATTAGTATTTAACGCCATAAGCACCATCTAGTGGCTATTTTTCTTTTTTTTTTATTTCATAAACCTCGAGCGCATCATCCGAAATGTCTGTTGCCCAAATATCTTTTTCTTCGGATAGTAGAACGGCTTCCAGGGCTCTCTGAGTAGCAGAAGTTTAATTTTAATTTCGCTAACCCTGTACTTTAATTCAACATAATGGGTCTCACAGATCTTCATAAGGGACATGTATTTGTTATAATTCCCAGTAATTTAATCTTAAAAGCTTTTTATTAAACTATGGTCTATTCCATCAGGAGACGCGTTTAATTAATAACCTAGCCACTCGCCTAACGAGAGTATCTTGAGCTACATCCATCCATTCCTCTCCCAAATCATGTGATGTTCCGCTGAGTATAAATACAGAGATCATTGGAAATCCCGCTCTCTTCTGTCTGTGTCATCAATCATGTTGTCGATTGCAGTGCGTTGTGTGTTCGTTGTCTTTAATCTGTGTAGTACCGTCCATGTTTATGTTTTCAATCTGCCTGTATTTCAAGATGTACAATAAACAGGATTTACTAACTTACAAGATTGCCTCGTCAATAATGCAATAATATCATCCACTCGCACGATTTACAGTTAGTTTTACCTTTCTTCAGAAATATTAAACATACATTTTTCATATATATATTTTTAAGAGCACCTTGTAGGAATATTTACAAACCCGCGAAACCACATCAACTAAACATCGTCCAATAAGAGAGGTTCTGTATATAGAATGAAGTCAAACGTCCACCACAATTCAAGTGTAAAAATTTAGAAATAAAATAATTAAATAAAAAGAGGAATATATATTTAAAATACTCAAAATCTACATTGACCAAGATGTCTATTGCTCGTCTAAAAAATTGATTTCGAATTAAAATAGTTATTGCTTTAATATGTGAATTTTCATGTTCCTACATGTCTTTATAGAATTTTTCAGCATTTTTACGGATAGTTTGTCTTATTGTAGGGATTTTACACGTGGTTAAGAGGTCCAAGTTCTTCATATACCAGCGTGCACCTATAAGATTTGCCTTAAAATTACATTTTCTGATTGTTCATTTAAGTGAATTTTGGATTTTCCTGAGTGCCCCCAGCAAGGAAGGCGCGGGTGATGATGGGTTTCAGAATCAGTGTGTAGATAAAAGCAAATATGTGTATTTTATTTAGACTTTCTGTAGATTAGGGAAAGTAATTTATGTGCGATATCATTAAATTGATTTCTAGTATGTGTGATGTGTGGTGTCGGAAAGAGCACCTAAGTACTTATCTTGGTGAGTGGGATTTAGGAACTCTTTCATGTGAAGCAAAAAACAATGCTTTTGTTTTTGAGGCATCGATTGTGATTTTAAGAAGGAAGAACGAAATTTCCATGTATGATGGATGTTCGCTTAAAATTTGTACAAGTTTCTCAAGATTTTTTTTTATTCAAAGATGACTGTGTCTTATCAGCTTAAGTACACACTTTTGTCCCTTGTTAATATATTGTTAACATAAATGTTAATAAGAAAAGATATCCTAAATTAATATATATATATATATATATATATATATATATGTATCCAGGAATTCCAGAAGTTACTTGTCTACCTTGGGAGAATTGTTCATTAACACCACATTTCAAAGCAACAGAGTTATTAACGAAATGCCTCCTAATTTATAATAAGGTCAAATGATTAGAACGACACTTTGGTATCCCCCCCCCCTCTTACAAAATTCCTCACCATACAAGGAAAACTTTGAGCAACTACATGTTTAACGTACCTCCCCTTCTTTATGATAGGTCTCAAGGGGCATTCGGTCTGGAAGTCCGACTGAACGATGCCGGAAATAACCCTTTTGTTCAAGCGGTCGCCATAAATATTTAAACTGGATTACTTTTTAATTTAGTTTTAAGAATTTTTAACTAAGTCTAGTGTTGCAGACCGTTTCAAAAAGGTATAAATGTTTACACAAACATCTCTGAAAACCGTAAAAAAACTTACGATAAAATTTTAAAAATAAATACTTAAATATCATTAAAACATACAACAGATGCAAGAAATTAAAAAAATATAAATGAAAAAAGCCTGGAAAATTTAAAATAAGGAATGAAATAAAAAAAAGGCAGAATACTTTTTTTTAAGAAGATCTAAAAAATAAATCTTTTTGAAACTTAAACTACAATAAACTGTTTAACATTTTCTACAGAGCTTCAGATAAAATCAAATATTGATTATTAATAATATTTATGCCTTGATCGAAAACTGTTAGAGGAAAACAAATAATCGACTGAATATATTATTAAAAATTATATTCTCTTGCTGTAAAATTCTGTTAGACCCAAGAAAGGCTCAGATAGCATTTTAGCACAGAAATATATCATAGTATAGACAGAAAGCAGAAATATAGACATAATTTTTAAATAATACTTAGCATGTCTCGACTTTCTTTAATTTGAATGATTCTTTGATATGATGATTTATACCTCAATTAAAGAATATATAGAACATTAAAAGCTAGTGTCAAAAAAACAAATAACCGTAATAACCTATTATCCTTGTTTGTGAGTTGTAAAGGTATATATTTATTTAGATTGTTCAGTCAAAGTGTTAGTCTAAAATAATCTAAGAAATTTCAAAAACGGATTTATTAAAAAAAGGATTTTATTATTAAATCCAAACAGAACTTAATTTTCTTATTCCACTCGCGAGTTCAGATGTGTATGAACCAAACCTATATTTCAAATCGAATTTAATATTGAATTTCAAGCATGAACAGGCATTAAATGGAAAAAAATTTAATTGCTAAATTTGAGCAAGAATGTTGTATGGATGTGCATCTCATACAAACGTGAGACTCTGCGAATCCGATTATTTTTAACCTGTATCAAAATTAAATAGGCCTTAATTTAGAATGACAATGTCTGCATGTGCAGATCCTCGATTTTCAGATTGTTACAAT
Source organism: Trichonephila inaurata madagascariensis (assembly GCA_019973955.1). NCBI lineage: Eukaryota > Metazoa > Arthropoda > Arachnida > Araneae > Nephilidae > Trichonephila > Trichonephila inaurata. The sequence goes on from BMAV01005143.1 coordinate 55,167, forward strand.
AAAAACCACGACATAGATTGCTATGAAATGAAAATCTTAATACAAAGGTTGGGGCAATAGTCATGGTAACTATTTTTTTCCTTGAAAATACCAGTCCTGTTGGAAAAGGTGATATATACAGACGAAAAAATAAGGTGTTAATTACATGTGAGGACAATGAATAGCACTGAAGTATCGTAACACACTAATTTATTACGGTAGTATATATATATACAGGGCAATATGGCCTTCACGATGCTAAAGAATCACAACACAGTACCCATAAGGTAGACATTTCAATTTGGGCCTAAAGACCCTCAATGTATTCCCCTGCTACTATCACAATACGCTGGCAACGGTGTGGGAGGCACTGAGTACCATCAGCCTTAGCATGTGCCGCATCATGTGTGAATCGGGTCCCTGTTGTATTACCGCATTAGCAATTTCCTCTCTTGTTGCAAACCACCTACCACGTATTGGTTCCTTAATCTTGGGAATAAGATCAAACTCACAGGGCGAAATGTCGGGAGTGAACGGTGAGTGCTCCAATTTTTCCGCACACTGACCGGTCGTCTAGAACGTAGCTCATCAATGGTTGACACAAGTCCTTGCTGGAACTTTCCTACCCACCACGCTACTGTACGGAATGGTAGGACATTAATCCCGAGAGCTTCCAATAACTCACTGTGACATTCCATCGCTGTTCTCCGTCGGAAAACAGATATTTTGATGTAAGGGTGCTGCTCAACACAGGTTATTTCCATCTCGCACAACACTCACCAACTGATTGATTTCAGAGCCCTCGCTGCATTACTGCCATCTATCAGAAAATCATCTGTTGTTCTGCATACACACTATGGCTGCAGAACTTCCGCACGACACATATACGTTTGTGATTCGTTCACATATCCACAAGAGAAAAAATAGTTGATATGACTTATGCCCCAATCCTCGTACATTTTAAAATTATAATATGAAAATGACTTCTTAGGAGTAGTTTATGTAATGTAGCATTTAATTATATATATTAATTTGGGGAAAAAGAAATCCATTAATTCTGCATGAAATTGTAGACTTTATTTAATGTTTCGGATTGTCCGATTTGGGTCAAATATGCACCGTTTTGTTGAATAATTTAATGCCATTTTAAAGGTAGCTTCATAATGCCTCTTTCAAAGAAGTTTTGGTCATTATTGGCGAAAAACTCTAGTAATCGATTTTCACAATCTTCTCTTGATCCCAATTTCTTATCACTCAGAAAGTTTTCCAATGCAAGAAAAATTTGGTAATCCCTTGGTGCCAGGTCTTGAATATATGGTGGATGCATTTAAACTTCCCAACCAAGCTCTCAGAATTTCTGGCAAATCACTACAGACGTGTGTAGCCTGGGGTTGTCCTGATGAAACACAACACCTCTTCTATTGGCCAATTCTGCCCATTTCTGGTCAATCGCTAGTTTCAAATGGTCCAGTTGTTGACAGTAGAGATCTGAATTTAGTGTTCGGCCATATGGAAGCAAACTCATAATAAATTATTCCTTTAAAGTCTCACAAAATACACAGTAGAACCTTCCTGGACGTAAGTCTTGGTTTGGATACTGTTTGAGCTGCTTCACGTCACTTTGACCACCATTATTTTCGCACAATATTGTCGTATGTGTCCCATTTATCATCCTTAGTCACCATTCGCTTAAGAAATGGGTTGAGATTTTATTCCGTTTGTCCAAAGCTTTGCAGATGGAAATTCGGTCCATCACGTTTTGGTGTTAATTGGTTTTAATTGGTGTGGCACTTAAACATCGAGCTTCTTTTCGAATACAACTTTGCCCAAATGGTTTAAAACTATTTTATGGTCAATCTTTAGCTCCTGTGCGATGCTACGACTACCAAACATGCTGATTAACTGCAACTATTTCTGTGGTTTTATCGACATTTTCGACGAAGGGCCTACCTGTGCGAGGTGCATCTTTAACATCCAAAATACCTGAACGGAATCAATGAGAACAAAATTGTGTGTGTGCACGTAACTAGCTGTTACAGTATCGGCCCCATAAAATCCATTCCAAATTTCAGCCACTTGGCTTGCATTTTCGCCTTTATCGAAGAAAAACTGCTAAATGTACCGAATTTTCTCTTTGTTGACTTCCATTTTTAACACCCTGTAACTCACAACTGAATGGACCAAACAAAACACAGTAAAATAGTTTTTTTAGTGTGTAATGTCACCTTGACAACGAGCATAAATATGAAAATGTTTGATCGATACTTTACGAGATTTTGACGCTACAGCCATCAACCGAAAAAAAAAATGGATCTTTATTTCCCAACCTAATATACATATGACATGTTTCGAGTCAGAATCAGTCTTAATTTTTCAAAAGGATCTTTATTCTGAGAAATCTTGACACCATCTAACGCTAAGAGAAAAATGATGCCAAAGTGAAATGTAAGTGTTGTTACCACTTAAGCCCAGATGTGAGAAGTACCTGTTATTTTGAGTGTTTTTGAAAGTGAATGGTGACATATAGGGTTATTAAATATAATAATCTTGGATGATAAATGTTTGGTGGTTAGGCCATCTGTTTCGGAGAAATAATTGGGTGAATAATTTAATACTTGAAGATATAATGAAAAATAAAAGTTAAGTGTGTTAAATCTATTTCAATTATCCTTACATTTGCCCCCGATCTTAAGACGGAGCCCATGGTGAGATTTTTCTCTTTTACAAACTTAATCAATTTTCAATGTTTCCACAAAATCATTTGGAAACACATATTTACACAGTAGAAATATTTAATTATAGGAATAATAAAATCAAAATGCAATAAAATAAAAGAAACTATAACAACAAACAAACACAATAATGACACTTCCAAATTATTAATTGTTAAAATTTCTACACATAAATGTTCACTAGAGTTTTCAAATCTATACATCATCCAGAATTAGAGCTCACATTTCCTCCTATTCTTTCACAATTTTCGTATTATAGCTAGCAGATAATGTGTTCAATATTTTTATTTTGGAAAATAGTAACATTTCAAACAATAAAATAGTAGATATAAAAATGCATGGTATAAATTCAAATAAAAAAGGGGTCATATCCCTTTTAAAAATTTCCCGGGAAAAAATCGATATTTTTATTATTTTTTTTATTTTATAGAGAAAACCCTTTTCCCTGGGGGTTTTAAAAAAAACCCACATGCAGTTTTTTTCCCAATAGCACGGCCCCGGGGAGAACCCGTCATGTCACTGGTGACAGCTGCGTTTCTTTTGTTTCTAATTTTTTCATTCTAATTATTATCAAAATGCTTGAATCTAAGTCCCCAAATATTATTATTGTTTAAAATTTTGCTTAACATATGGGAAACCCCCCTTATTTTATAATGTTAAAAAAGGCCCTTTTCAAGGGTTCCTTTTCAAAAATCTGTTGAAAAAATACAACCCCACATTTTTTAACAAGTTAAAAATAGATTTATATTATACTAAAATCATTTTTTAAAATTTTTTCATTAGTTTTTAAAAAATTTTATTTGATTATTTCGAGAAAAAAAAAAATTTTTTAAAAAAAAAAATTTAAAAAAAAAATATATATAAAAAATTTTTTAAAAAAGTTCATTCCAGAAAACTGGGAATATAAAAAGGGAATTGTTAAAAGATTTGTGGACGTAAAATATATAATTTCTGAAAAAAGGTCATCAAACCTTCAAAAATGAATTTTAGAAAAACAAAATTTTTAAAAAAAACTCCCCTTTTTATCAAAAAAATTCCAGCTCCATTTTCCCAAAAATTTTCAGCTTTTTTTAAAAAATTCACCCTTTTGTATTAATTTTTTAAGTCTTTTACCTTTCAAACCTTTTAGTTTTTTGTAAGTTGGATACCCCCCCCTTTTAACTCTCTTTTGTCGAGACGTTCCATGCAGCATGTCCACAATATCCGGGTTTCCCCATTTTAATGTTTCAAAATACCCAACTTTTTTTGCTTTCCTTTTTTTAAAAAGGATGCAATGGGACCAATGTACCAAAAAAAAGTTTTTCCCTTGGCACAAATGTTTTTTTGGGGGACAGGGAACCAAAAAACATTTTAATGCTTTCTTTTGGGATTCTGCGTTTCCCATGTAAGCTTTTTTCAATAACTCTGGATCAGAAAGACCCCAAAGAAAAGGCCCAAAAGGCTTCCACCAGATCCCGGAAGTTTTTTTTGTGGTGAAAAACTTTTTTTTCCCAATTGTGACTTTTATAACGGCACAACGTGTCGGGACCTGAGGGACAAACCATGTTGTTAATTTTCATGGGGTTGATTTTTTTGTGAAGAAATATTCCCCATATAGCTTTTTTCCATATCCTTCACATTTGGGAAAATTTCTTCGAAGGGCAAGGCCATAATATGTTTGTAATTGGTCAATAAATGCTTCCGTTAATCTATTTTTTCCACATAATGTTTTTGCCATCTGACAATTTTACCTCTCATTTTTGGGTTTTGAAACGTCAGGGCGAGATCCCACCCGTTTTATAACATGGCCTATACACCCCTTTTTTGTGTCGGAAAAAATTACCCACCTATACCATTCTTCACAATGTTACCCACCAGCTTTGGATTCTCCATCTCCTAAAATGTCGTGAACGCACATTAGGGGCCAAACCGAGCGTTTGAAATACCCGATAAAAACCCATCGACTTCCATTCGTCCACTGTACCCGTCGGTTTTTCCCTTGCAGACCGGTCCATTTTTTTTATTTTTTGCAAACACAATTTTTTAGATAATATTTCAATGTCAATTACCTTTTCCTGTGTCCACACTCGTAACTATAAAAAAACATTCATGGGGGGAATATTCTCTTTTTCTGCCATTTTCCTTTAACTCCAAAAAATTCTTTAAATTTTGTTTTTCTACCTTTGCCTTCTACGGCATCTTTCATCGTTGCATCGCAAAACATCCTTGGTTGCCCCTAACATTTTTGTTATTTTTTTGAGAACTTTGTGGGTTGGGGTTGAAAGTTCAGGGTTCCAAAATTTTTCGTCACTTCTGCATTTTCCCTATCATCTCATTGCATAAACAACCCTGGTTTTTTATTTCGTACGTGTTTGGGTTTAAACCCCCAACTTTAATTTCTTGGGGGGAACAAAACTTTTGGCTATAGATGAAAAATCCCCAAAAGTATATCAAGTTCAATAGCCCACCTGAAAAATTTTTTCTTCACGGGAAAGGTTAAAGCCTGTTGCTTCACACTGTAAAATTTGACAGTTTCCCAGAAAATACCCCAAAAGCAAAACATTTAAACCCCAAATAGCTTTTTTTAAATCCACTGTTAAACCACTTTTGTATGAGTTAATTAAATTGCTAATTTTTTTTTCGGGAACAAAAATTTTAAATTAGAAGCAGAAGACTGTTGTGGTACAGAATCACTTGTCACTGTTGTTTCCCGGAATTACTTCTCCCTTTTTTTAAAATTGCCTCCCCTTTTTAAAAAAAAACTTTTGCTGCTAGATCTAGGCATTTTAAATATAAAAAAAAAATTTTAAAAATCAAAAAAAAGCGGGGAAAAAACCCATAAGAAGGTCTAATTACTATAAATAAAAACTTTTTGCAAAAAAAAACAGCGTTTGAACAAAAGATTTTTTTTAAAAAAATAAATATAAACAACGATAATTAGTTGTATCTCTGAGGCCGTTCGGGGGGAAAAAAATAAAAGGTTTTTTGGCACCCAGCTTTACGGAAAAAATTTTTAAAAAGGGGTAAAAACATCTAGCTAGGCCAAAGAGGAAGTGAATGTTTACCTTTTTTCTGTCCATTTTAAACCCGGTGACGTGCGTTTAGATGATTTTTTAAAAAACAAAATGTTAGAACTTTAATTGTGCTAGGGGATTAAAATGAGGTTTTTTTTTGGAAAGGTAATGATTTAAAAGGAATTTAAAAATGCAATAATCTGAAATTGACAAAAAAAACTTTTTAGCCTTAAACTCCCCCTTTAACTACAATTTCACTTACTTTATAAACTTCTGTTTTGTTTTGAAAAAAGAATTCGTGATTCTAAAATTCGCTCGTTTTCGGGATTTTCACCCCGATCTTATTCTAAAATGTTTTGGAAAAATTTTTTTTTTTAAACTTTTAAATGATGAATTGATTGAATCTGCCAAACGACCAAACTGGTAAACGGGGGCCCAAGAAAAGGAAGTTTACTGATAATTCCAAGGCAAAAACTGTAACAGGTGGATGAATCCCCCAAAAACAGTGCAACGGTAAAAAATTCAGTTGCAAAATATTGATTCATCTTTTTTTTTAATATGATGAGGTTTTGATGGTTTTAGAGTGTTTGATAAAACTATTTGTTTACAAACATTCAAAACTTTTGCTTCCTTTGGGGAAAATTTAAACCCCCAAAAACCGGGTTTGAAGGGGGCCCCCTGTTTTCGATTGAATGCAAGAAAATGTAAAGACTTATGGTTTGTTTTTGAAATTCAAAAAAAGCTGAGTTTGGGGAAAAAAATTCCAGAAATAAGCAGACGCTTTTTAAAACCCAAAGAGGACAATTGGGGGGGTAAAAGCAGCAATGACAACTTTCTGTGGTTTTATGGATTTCCCCTCCACAGTTGCTGAAAATTCCTATATAATAATATTATAAAAAACTGCAATTATGTATAAAAGTTGCGGCTTCCTTGCAAAAATGCAAAACTTTTTGGGAAGGGGGTAAATTTTACAAAATTTTTCGATATAAAAATTAGTCGAGATGAAACGTGGGAAAAACCCCTGGCTATTCTTTTTTCGTGTTGGGGTTTTGTGCTGTTTGGGGGAAAAAACAGGAAATTAAGGTTTTAGCGGGGAAGGGGATATCTTCCTTTTTTGTGAGGGAAAGGATTTTTTGAAAAGAAGAAAAGGGCCCCCTGTTTTCAAAAAATGGAAAATTCTTTTGTTTAAAAAATGTTTGGGAAAAAACCCCAAAACCCCGCTGGCTTGATGGGGGCTTTGGGGGAAAGGTTCGTTAAATTTAAAAGGGTTTAAATAAGTCATCGTTTGTGAGATATTTAAACTTACAGTGGGGGTGGCTTTTAAAAAAATTCCATCTATTACCAACCCCAAACAGTATGGGGGAATATATCACAGTTTTTAAAAATCGAATGTGTTAAATGTTCCAAAAAAAGAATGGGAAAACCCCTTTACAAAAAATTTAAAAAAATGAGCCCAAACTCGGTGATGGGAAGTCGATTGGGGAAAAGGAAGGTTGGCCGAAGAATGATTAATTTTAAACACAACATACTATGAAAAAGCAACCGACAAAAAAAAGAAATGCCTGCCAATATGCGAAAAGCTGTGGGGCCGTATATTTTCCATTGTTCCCAAACCACTTTACATTTTTTTTCCTGTAGGTCCTAATTTTTTAAAAATATCAAAAACAAGATTAGAGGGAGGGGGAAACTTTTTTTAAAAACAGAAAAAATTTCCAGTGGCAGTAATGGATGCCAAAAAAACCTTTTATTTAATGATTCCAAAAAACCTAAACACCTACAAAATGTCTAGGGGTAAAACCCCAAAAAAATAATGAATCCATTAACTCATTAATAAAGGAAAATCCCAAAAACTTTAAGGGGTTTTGGTAGAAAAAATTGGAAAAATTTCTACAAATGGGGGCAATTTTCATTTTTTTAAAGATGGCAATCAAACGAAATAAAAAAATTTTGCAATCGCTTGGTCGACTGTTGGTAAATTTGCGCAAAATTTGTTACACTTGGAGATTTAAAAAAAATTAGACTGCAGAGCGACATTTTTAATTCCCCACAAGAGAAGTGCGACAGGTTAAAAAAAAATGCAAAAAAAAAAATTTTAAAAATTAACTGGGAAAAAGGGAACATCGTTTGCATGTTGGGGAAATTTTTAAAATTTTAGAATCATAATACAAAGCATTCATATCCCAAAATTTTTTAATATTTATAGGTACTTGTTTTAAATTTAAAATATTAATTGTTTATAAGTTTTATATTATAAATTTTTTTTAAATTTATTTTGAAGAAAGGAATCACTTTTTTGTATTTTGATTATTTTTAGCTTTTTTATAAAGTTTTGATGCTTATACTGCATTGGTAAAATATATGTTTTAGTTATAAAAAAGGTTTTTAAAAAAATTGAAGTTTAATTTTTTTTAAAAAAATTCCCCTTAGTTTTTTTAAATTTAAAAAATTTTAAATTTTTGGGGGTTTAGTAACCAAAAATAATATATATATAAAACTGTGGTAAATTTTTTTTGATGTCAAAATTTTCAGAACGTCATTTTTTTTCATTACGCGCATGATATTTTCAAAACCAAATTTCCCTGTAAATGATACAATTTTAGGGGGGATTCTGACCATATCGGACAAAATAACGAACCAGTTTGAATTTTTAATGAAAAAATTTAAAATTACTAATAACAAATAGCGAATATTTTAAAAAAAATTTTTTAGTTAAATTTTTAAAAATTTTTAGTTTACTAAAAAAATCAGTGTTTCATGCTTGTCATTTTAAAGATAAATACAACCAAAACAAGGGGAAAATTTCATCAAAAAAAAGGTAACTTTTTTTATAAAACTGCGCGTAATTATATCACTTTTCGAAAAAAAAACCAAAATTATTTTGTAATTATCTAATTAAAAAAATTTTTCCAATTAAAAAAAAGTGTTTGTTGGGTATGTTTTGGACAGTAATACCTATTTGTTTATTTTTCCAAAATTTTATTTCCCGGAAAAAATAATAAAAAAAGATAAGGGGTTTTTTAAAAGCCCCACTATTTTTAAACCCTTTTTTAACTTTCTTTTAAAAAATTTTGTGACCCCTTAAAAATAATATTTTTTTTATAAAAACCTGCTAGAGGGAAATTGGGTTTCCACTATTTTAATAGAACCCCCCTTCAACGGGCAACCAAAAAAAATTAAAATTTACAAACCCTGCAGTAAAAACTTCTAGAAAAGGGATTAAAAAAAATTTTGGGGTTTTCCCAAAAAATTTCACATTGGGAAAAAAAGGTTTAAAAATTTTAAAATTTTTAAAGGAAATGAACTTATTACAGGAAAATATTTGGGCCCAAACGGGGAAGCACCAAACAATTGCGATCGTATATTTTAAAATCTATCAGATCTTTAAAATTTTTTAAAAAATTTTAACCCAACAAAATTGGGGGATGATAAAATTTTTTTTTCCACGGGGTTTCGAGAATCTTTAAAAGGGAAAGGGAAAAAACCACCTCTCTGCCCCCAATTTTTTTTCTTTCCCTTTTTGGGGTGTTTTTTCCTCTTCCTGCAAAAAAGAATGGGAAATTTAAAACCAAAAAGGGAAAGAGGGGGAATGCATTTTTTTTTAAAAACCTTTTTTTAACTATGAGGTCGTTTACAGGAAATGATAATTTACAGAGCCGGCCCTTTTTTGGGGTTGGGAAAAATTTTTCCAGAAAAATTTTTCTTTTTAAACGTTTTTAAGTCTTTTAAAACATTATTTTAAACTCTTATAATATATTCGTTTGTTCTTTAAAACTGCTTTGAAGAATTTGAGTAATTATCTTGTTATTACGACGTTTACAAGGTAATACAAAAAAGGAAATTACACACTACAGAATCTCTATTTGAATATTTTCTGGCCATAACAGAAATTGCTTCAAAAAATACTTTCTTTTGGACGACCAGAGCTTAATAATTCATTGTATTAATGGTATACATGATTCTAACCATAATTGAATTGATACTGTACGCATGTAAAAGTATATCAGAATTTAAAGAAAAGTTAAAAATATATGAACAAGTTTTTATTCAAAATAATTCTTATAGTATTGGTATTAAAAATAAGCGTACAAATGTTAAACAGTATGATTTTTCTACATCTAATAAAAATATGTGTTCTGATAATAAATTTCATATAATAAAGGACAATTTAATAAAGCTACTGCTAATAAGAGTGATGTCCGTGTACGTTGTTATAATTGTGAATTATTTAATCATACCTCTAATGAATGTTACAATAAAAATAAAGGTTTAAAATGTTTTAATTGTAACCATTTTGGCCGTAAAAGCTCTCATTGTTTATTTAAAAAACCTATTGTTAAAAATGAAGTTGTTAATGAGGTGTTAGTGAAGTTGTTAATGAAATCAATTCCTCAACAGAAATGCGTAAAACTGTTAAAATTAATGGCTATGATTTCGATGCTCTTATTGATACGGGTAGTACTATTACCTTAATACGCGAAAGTGTTTATCAATTTCTTGGAAGACCGACGTTAAATCCTACGAAAATAAAATTAACTTACTTCGGTAAGAGTGAAATTAAACCCTTTGGATCTTTTAAATCCACTATTGATATTGAAAATTACAAATTTATGACGGATATTGATATTATTGACAATTCGTAAGCAACTATTGATATAACTATTGGAACTGATGTTTTAAAACAAACTGAATTTATAATTAGTGAAATTATAGAATTAATACCTAAGAGAGAGAGAGAGGAGAAATGATCACTTTATTAATTTGATTACTGTGTCTAAGGCACATAACCAATCGGAATTAAAAGATAATGTCCTAGAAGTATTAAAAGTAAAATTAAAAAAAGGAAAAGATAAATGTCAAAATTTAGAAATGCACATAAGTAACACATCTACATTTTCATTCGTAGAAATTATTAGATAAATTGCATAAATTAGAAGAATCAAATTTAGAAAAGGTTGACAAGTTAGTTAAACTTGAAGAAACTTTTAAAATTACAAAAGAGACTTGTTGAGAAAGAAATTGAATGTACGGAATCAAACGATCATCCTAAAACATCCATGTCAATTAAAAAACAAGAAACTAAGCCTAGCAAGCGCAAAAATTAAGAAGCTCAAGTCTAGTGGAAGAAATGGTATTAAAACAAGTGATACTGATGAGAATCAAGCCCTTGCCAAAGAGAAAAATGATTTCCTTAACTCCATCATTTTGGATAAGAAGTTGGAAGATCCAAACAAGAGTAAGGCCCAGTTCGTTAAAAAACGCAAACAACTACACATATATAAAAAAAGGCGAACTTGTGGCAATCAAAAGAACCCAGTTCGGTACAGGACTCAAATTACGACCCAAGTTTTACGTATCCTATTTAATTAAGACCGTCAAACCCCATGACAGAAAAGAAGTTGAAAAGGTTGGTCAACGCGAAGGTCCTCATCTTACATCCACAGCTGTCGACTTCATGAAGAAGTGTTCAACCGCTGATGCCTGACGATTTTACGGCTGCAATTTGAGTACCCCCCACATTGACTGTCTGTGAAACGAACTTTGAATAACGAACTGCTCCTTTTCTCTTTCCCTTTTTATATCATTTTTTTCTGAATGGCTGTGAGCAGCAATGACGAGCCAATTCCAGAAAAACAAACACCTGTGTGAATTACTGGAATGCATCGCACTTATTATTTTTTCATTTCACTGTTTTCAATTTTTGTTTTACAGGTTCTACTGCTTACAACATTTTGGATTTTCTTTGCTGTGGTCTCACTTTTAGGATGGCCAATTGTGAAGTGGACGGCGCTACAAGCTAATGCAAGCCCCCCTAGCATCCCCCTCCCCGGTGGCTTCGAAAGGAAGCAGAGGGCAATGACTCGGAGGAAGAGCCAGCGAGAGAAGATATATTAGAACACAGCAGAAGAGATTGAAAACGCAAGAGAAGCAGACGCTCAACGGCAGAGCAGTAATGACTCTTAAAAACATAATGAAAAACAATTAGGCAAGGACGCGCGTTTAAATGTTTCAATTATTTCATTAATTGTTATTCTTTTTTAATTCTTTTTAAAAAAATCAGATTATTCTGTCAAAACTTTTTGAATTCATCCAGTAACAAAAAACAATATATATATATATATATATATATATATATATATATATATATATATTTACTCAAATTCATTAACAATTTAAACATTTTTAAATTTTTTTAACCCATTTTGACGTTTAAGTCATGCACTTGTTGGTCTACAGACCAGTAATCATCTCTGTGTTAGAAACTAATAAATGAGTACATTAATTATAGTAATTTTTGATTTGATCCATCTATAATTGCATCTCAACTCGTCTTTAAATTTCTCGCGAGACCCATCAAAATGGTTTCCCTTTCCCAGGAACATGGCAAAAATTCCAAACGCCCTAAAAAAAGGATGGTGCAGTCACCCATTGTGGCCTCGGCCCCCCTCCACCCATTTTAAAGGGGCTCTATCCACACAACAAGTAATCAACTGTTCCTCCTGTATCCTGGGAAAGAGCCCCAAACGCCCCGTGGTTCTTTTCCCCTTTAATACAGCAGGGGGAACAAACTATTCTAAGTCCACCCCGAACTTTTACAAAGGGTGGAAACAAAACCGACTTTGTTCTGTTTTTCCTGAAAAGGGATTCCAAGAAAAACCTTGACAGCCTGGGGGTTTTAAAACAAGGTCTTTTAAAAACCCTAATGGTGTTGGGCGTTTTGAGAGAAAGAACATGGATTGCTTTTTTCTGGCTGAAATGGAGAGGAGCAACAACACAATTGCATTCCAGGGGCTTGATAAATTAAATTAACTTTAACTTCTTTTGAATAAATTAGCTTTAGCTGCGCTTTTGTATTATACTGTGGACGAATTTCGGTAATTCTAAGAATATTGCCGAATACTGGTATTGTTCCGTACCAATGCGAAAACAAATTCAGAGCATGCCCTATTCATATACAAAAAAATTTCCGTAGTATTAAATACAATATTTAGGAGAAAAATTCCCTAAAATTTAAAAAACGAAAAAATTTCCCCCTAATATTAATATTTAAATCAAAATTCCTAACTTTTTCAAAAGCGATAGAGTCGTCTTTATGTAGTCTCACCAACAATTAAAGTACGTACTCGTATAAGTACGAAATATCTCCACTGGGTTCACTTCTACAGGTAAAAGGACCCAAATTTTTATTATATATTCTACAATATAAGAGAAGAATAATATAGAAGAATATTAAAATTGTATATAACGATATTATTTTTGAGAAAGCACAACATATTTTTTGCAGTTTAAACATGTTCTAAAACGATCAATCCCTGTTAGGTACATATCAATCAATTCGACGACGTTTTTCAGTTTGTCCGAATATAGTCGATGTTAAATTCGCAAAAACCTAACTTAATTGAAAATTTCTTTTTGTACACAAATACCGCAAGCATTTAAAGAAAAAAGATGACTCAATACTGAAAAAAACTGATTTAATTTTAACTTTTTATATAATTATTCTTTTACTTCTTTAAAAATTTTAAAATTAAAAAATAATTTAATCAAAAAAATATACCCTAATATTCTAAAAAAAAAACACAAATAAACTTAGGACTAATTAAAGAAGTCAAATAGTTTCCTCTTCAACATTTTAAAAACAAAAATCCTTTTTCCCCTTTTTCTTAACCCCCTTTTTGGGAATGTTTAACTTTTTTCTCATTGTAAATCAATTAATATTTGAATCACTTTTCCTATTAAAAACATTTTGGTATACGTAATAAGGTTACAAAGAACTTAAAAAAAATAATTTTCTTTTTACTGTATTAATAAAAGTTCTTAAAATCATTTCTTTCACCTGTTTAGAAACAGGACTGATATTCCTTTAACGTAATAATACAATTTCGACTACTTGCAGAAAAAATCTAATCTAAATTGTAGTGCTGAAAATTCAAGAAAAATAAAAAATTTCTAACAAAAAAAGACATTTTCCTAAATTATTTCAATGAAACACAATATTTTCTGTATCAATATCGTAAAAATATAGTATCGACAGAGAAACCTTCAAAACAGCAGTTTAAATTTTAAAGAATAATTAGCAAATTATATTCAAACAAAGAATGCATTGGTCTACGATTAAAGCTTTATTCAATTTTATTTTATATATTGTCACTACAATAAATAAATTCATATATCAAATGGAGAAATTCATGCATATTAGTAAGCAGAAATTTAATACACTTCTCAGTTTGAATGAAAAAAACTTTAATGCCGTGTAACAAGAATATTAATTATCAACACATATTTGAATGATTTTTCCTATTAAAAACATTTAGGTAGTTTTTAAAAAGCATGAAGAATTATACAAAGTAATATATTCTCTATTTGAAATACAGTTAAAAAATACTCTAAAAGAAAAATTAACAAAAAAGTATTAAAATTATATATTATGCAAAATACGAATGTCTACAATGGGTTTTCTGTCATATCTTAAAAATACAGAGTACTTATATTTTAGTGTTTAAAAAAGAAACTATATATAACTATACACAATATACATCCAAATTTAACATTTCTAATCGCACAAAACTATATAATCACAATAATCTAATGCACTATAACAAAGATTCAGATATGTGTAAGTACGTTTACTTAGTATGAAGACGTATGTGCGTCTTCAAATCACAAGGTTTAAAGAATGCCTTGTTACAAATTTCGAAAAAAGCATAAGGTTTTTCAATGGGTATAAAGTCAAAGTTTAATTTTTAGATCTCCATTTTGAGTGAAAGCTTTGTTGCAAATTCCACAGTTATAAAGTTTTTATTCAGTAGGGATACACAAATGCCTTCTTAGATTACTTCTATCAGAAAAGGCCTTGTTGCAACTTTCACAAGCATAAAGGCCTTTCTTCAGTATGAGTCCGCAAATGTGTTTTAGATCTCCACATTTTGAGTGAAAGCTTTGTTGCAAATTCCACAGTTATAAAGTTTTTATTCAGTAGGGATACACAAATGCCTTCTTAGATTACTTCTATCAGAGAAAGTCTTGTTACAAATTTCACAAGCATAAGGCTTTTCTTTAGTATGAGTCCGCAAATGGTATTTTAGACCTGCAATTTGACTGAACGCCTTTTTGCAAATTTCACAAGCATAAGGCCTTTCTTTATTATGCGTCCGCAAATGGCTTTTAGACTTCCACTTTGATGAAAGTCCTTGTTGCAAATTTCACAAGCATAAGGCCTTTCTTTAGTATGAAGTCCGCAAATGGGTATTTTAGGTTACTCCGTCGCAATGATTTTGACTAGAAAAGCCTTGTTGCAAATTTCACAAGCATAAGGCTTTTCTTTAGTATGAGTCCGCAAATGGGTTTTTAGACCTGCACTTTGACTGAACTCCTTGTTGCAAATTTCACAAGCATAAGGTTTTTCTTCAGTATGAATATGCAAATGCATTCTTAGGTTACTCCTAACAGAGAAAGTCTTGTTACAAATTTCACAAGCATAAGGCTTTTCTTCAGTATGAGTCCGCAAATGGGGTTTTAGACCTGCACTTTGACTGAACGCCTTGTTGCAAATTTCACAAGCATAAGGTTTTTCTTCAGTATGAATACGCAATGCATTCTTAGGTTACTCCTAACAGAGAAAGTCTTGTTGCATATTTCACAAGCATAAGGCCTTTCTTTAGTATGAGTTCGTAAATGATTTTTTAGGTTTCCATTTTGAGTGAAGGCCTTGTTGCATATTTCGCAAGCATAAGGCCTTTCTTCAGTATGAATACGCAAATGCATTCTAAGGTTAGTACTATGAGAGAAAGCCTTGTTGCAAATTTCACACACATAAGGTTTTTCTTTAGTGTGAATGCGTAAATGCTTTTTCAATTGAGCAAGCCGAGAGTGAACGATTTGCAAATTTCACAAACATAATTCTTTTCTTCAGTATGAATACGCAAATGGAATTTTAGAGATGTTTTCCTTGTAAAACTTTTGTTGCAAATTTCACATTTTCGAAGTCTTTCGGTGGCATGAGTACGCAAATGTCTTTTTATTTTTCTTCTTTTATTTTCACCACTATGGACATCTAGTCTACTATGATTTAATACATCCGACTTCACTCGTCACTCTCAGTAAAACTTTTATCACCATTTTGAAAACGTTGACTTGGCTGATTATTTGAAAACTTATTTGTTTTGCGTTGTTCACTACTAATAAAACACTTGCCCGTTACATCCATTTTTAAAATACTTCTTAATTGTCTAGAATAAAACCGCATTCGTAGCTAAATTTATATTTCTCTTTTGATAAACTATTGCATATAGTGAACACACTTCTGTTTTATAAAACATTGTGAATATTATATTTTTGGAGGGCTTCTTTCATTTTTAAATGGCTTGCATATAGCTATTGATTCATTTCAATGGAGACTGGTAGACTTTAAAAAAATATCTAGAAATATTTCGAAATAAAGACAACGCCACTGTATCTAAAAATTAAAATTTTTTGCAGCAGCTATAGAAACATTGAACTGAAATAAACCTGGAAAAAGTAAAAATAAGCCCTAGAGGTCACTTTAAAGGAAAATTCATTTATGTTACATGTGTGTGACTTACTTCACAACATAGAAGTCAAATAAAATGTTCCATCATTATAACATTTTAGCTGTATCAGTTAGGTATTTTACAATTACGGATTATACACATTTAACTTATATTGTCATTTAGGCTACATAATGATTATTTTCGAAACACATATTTTGAAGCTAATTGTATTAAATAATCTCTATTAATCTTTTTGTATTAACAAAATATTGAGTGTCCTTTATTATGGAATAACCTTTGATTTAAGCCTTTTCGATCCTTAATAATTTAAATCGTTTCGGTCAGGTGTTTGGTAATGATCATTAGCTTATATTGCAGGAGATTCCACTGGAGGATTTTGTGATTTCAATATTTAAATAAACTTACTATGTGGAAAAATGGACATTGTCAACCGTTAGTAGAAATAGTTCAGAGAGGTTCAATATCTCAAATGTTATCATTGGCAATTGTTCATGTCCCAGAATTCCTGTCCAGTGATATTATACCTTACTGTGCGTTCAGTGTAAATTTAGTTTGTATTATGTTAGGCTGCATGTTTTTGATTGTTTTTGATTGAGAAGCGTTTCTTAAATAACCATGTCATGGCCGCGTTAACTTAGAGGTCTTGGTCACGAACTCGTTTCCAGCGTGTCATGAGTTGGATTCTTAGTGCCGCTGAAATCCCGCCGTAGACGAGCAGTAGCACGTTAAACCTTCGAGGCTTAACATTAATAGAGTTTGGAAGTTCGGAGACGGGTTTCTAACTCAGATGTTGTCCTTCGCACTTGACCAAGGTTCAAAACGTTGAGATCCGTTGCCTGAAGCCCTCGTGTTGCTTTAAAGTACGCCTTTATTAAAACACTTAATTTTAATTAATCATTTCTTATTAATTTTTATATGTCAATCGATTGATATAAAGAAACAGTGAGTGCTGAATTAGGGTGAAAAAAGGCAAATGAGTGTTTAGTTTACGAATGCCTTTTCTTTTAAATGGTATGTGGTGAATTATTGTTCAGTTTGATTGTCGACTTATAAAAATTGTAAGGAATGATGCAGTACAATTTGAATTTCTTTCAGATGTATTTTATATGTAAGTACTTGTATAAGAAAGAAGTTGCGGAAGTATGGTAAGTAGGGTTCCTGCTCAAGGGTCCTCCTCGTCGCTTGACAGCGTTTCTCTCTCAAAACTACCTCATCCATCACCAATGACCCTCACGTACCTTTGAAATGAATTAATAACTTGTTATCAAATAATTTTTAAAAATAGTTCAAATCATTTTCTTAATAGAAGTAATATTACACACTGTTAAAGTATTATATTCCATATAAGAGGCTTAGAAAGGACAGGGCCAGTGCAATTTCTCTGTTTCCTTGAAATTCTACTACTCTTTAATTTTTGTACCCAATTGGTTGGTTACGTGTTATCTTAACCATATTGGAGACATTGAAATAATCGCACGAATCTAAAACGGAATACGCTGACGGGAATATGAAGTTTGTAGACGAAAACACTATGTGAAAAAGAATTAGTAATTAAGAATAAATAATAATAAATAAAAAATAAGAATAAGGAAATTTATTATTTAATTGTGATTGTTTTTTTTATTATTAGAAAATAAAAGTTATATTATTATAACTAATATAAAGTTATATTTTTATGATTAATTTTATTAATTAAGAATTCGGTAGATCCCAGATTTCCATTTTAGTATCTGAGCTTGCCACATCAACGAACGTTTAATATTAAATGGTGGAAAGCGGCGAAATGTGAAACGAATGTCTTGGCTGCCATACAAAACTTGCGACACGTGCGAAGTCGAAATTGCCAATTTGGTTGAGTTGTCTTAAGAGTTGGCATTGGAGTGATAATACACTACATACAATTGTTATGATCTCTGAATACTAGTTGTTAAAGTGGCAAAAGTTGTGAGCTGAAATCATATTCTGGATAGAAACAAAATTAGATATTTTAAGGGATTATGTTATTTACAGGAAGCTTGAATGAACAAGGCAGTTCATTAATCTATTCTTTTGAAATCCCATTTCATTTTATTTCCAAGTATTCAATTGGTATGCACTATGAATACTTAAATAAAAGTTGCAAATATTTGGCTTCGGTTTAAAAATCAGTAGCCACAGTTGATTGTGATTGCAATCGGGAAATCGTGTCTGCTGTTATATCCGCCTACTTATGGATTCGTTTTCGAAATTATTCTTTAATTGCAGGAAATTTTTCATTAAAAAATATTTCCAGTTAATCCAAAATAAGTCAAGTGATAAAAATTATGACTTGAAGTAACTCACTGATGATTATTTACTTATATGGGATTCCGTATTTAAATATAACTACCCTTTATTTTTTTTAATAGCTATCCTTTTTTTATTTTAAAAATAATTTTTTTTTGAACGTAAAATAAACTAGTTGTTAAATAAACAGCAACTACTGGAACGTATTATCTCCAATATGTGTTGAAATAAATTATACATCTGAAATTAAATTAGAAACTGAAAGATGATTATTTATAGGATTTAATATTCTTCTTTCAGGGTTTAATTATATTAAATTTTTTTGTTTTCCTACTGAACGGAACGTTACAAAATTTTTTTTCAGCTTTAACAAATTAAATTGTGATCTGAAATTATTTGATAAAGTTTCAAAATCTTTGTTTCTGTATTTAGACTTAATGGATCTGTGTCAAATGATCGCGCTTCATTTCTTCATGCATACTCTATGTGTGTGTGTGTGTGTGATATACTTTATTTTACTAAAGAAGCAATTTACGTTAGCGCATTCACTTTTGCTTAAGAAAGATTAGTAAATTTTTTGTGCCTTAATGACCATGGTAGAGCAGCGGTAAGTGTACGAATTTATGGCTGGAGTGTCGATGGATTTTAGTCTTGTTGCAGCTAAAGACCCGAAAAGATAAGCATTGAATTTGTCAAGCTCAAAGTTCTTCCATTGGCGTAGTGTGGTAGTTAGGAAAGGGGATAGTTAGTTTAGGTGTTGTCCTCGTCACTTGAACGAGGCTCAAAATTACGAGGTCCGTTACCAATAATTCTCAGTAGCTTTAAAATTCAATGGTCATATAATTCTCACTGAATCTTGGTTGTTATCTCTTGATTCATAGAAAGCAAGCATGGATAAAATTTTTCGGATAAAGGATATAATCTAAGTATCTTATTGTTTTGAAGTCAAAGGAACGTTCTTGCATTCTCAATTGGAGTGTGTGTTGCTCACTCTGAGACATTTACGTCATTTAATGTTGTATGGGGGTCTTCTTTTATAAGGTGATGTAAGATATTCAAAGAGTATTAAATATTGATCATTATTATTTTTTTTTCAAAATAAGGGAGATATATTTTTGTCATATACCGTTTTGAATGTACTTTAAATTTTTGTGATAACTTCATAATAGTTTGTTTTCAAAAATGCCCCAAAGGTTTATATTCCTTCTTTGATACAATTAATTTGTAAAAATCAAGGATTCAATGGAATGTTTCATTTTCAAAAGGCAAAGATGGTTTTGAATTTTGAGACAAAAACTTTCAGCTTTAGAGTTTGAAAGCCACGGTCGCGTTACGGATAACCACTCCCTCTCTAAATTTGTTGTCATGTTAAAGCTATTGTGTGTTATGTTGTTCAACGCAACATGATACATGTCCGTCTGGAAAATGCCTTCTAAAGCGCGTCATTTATTTTGCTATCATTCGTCTAAAGCACAGCAGTTGTTTTGTAAGGATGTTGTCTAAGACCTTGCAATTTAAGGAAGCCTTGTCATTTAGGATGAGAGTGACATTCATTTTAACGTCGCACTGTAAAGCAACACGAGGTCCATTGGTAAATGACTTCTCAATTTTGCACCTCGTTCGAGTGAAGAGGACGACCCTAGATCTTTCAGCTCTTTACTAACTACCACATCACACCGACGGGAGGAAATATTTCATCCGCATTGTTCGTCTCTACATGGTGAGTTTTCAATGACACCAGGATTTGAACCCGTGATACTCCGGTCCGAATTCGTGACCCTAACCTCTAGGCCAAAGCGGCCACCAATGATTTGGGGAAAATTTGAGATTGTAAGTCTCGATGAGAGTGCATATTATCTAATAATGGGTCTCGAATGGGACGAAAAACATAATTTTCTGCATCATATGCCATTTTGCAGGACGATGATACATCGATCTATGCAATGACTCCTGGCTGTTAAAACAAGGTTTACATAGAAAAAAAATAAAGGGATTTACATTTCGTGAAGATAACATAATTTTTGTAAAGTCATTTAGTGTGTATAGGTTTTTTTTTTTTTAAAGTGAAAACTTCTTTAGCACTTTTTGGTATTGGAAGTTCTTATAAGTTCGCGTCGTCGACATGTTCATGACTTGCGCATGCGCAGTGTACTGTGTCTTAGACACTTTTTGGATGAGTGAAATCTCGTACATTCGCGTCACCGACATGCTTATAGCAGTATATCTGTAGCTATACAGCTGACGTATAGTGCTGTGTATACCTTATAAGTGAAATTGAATGGATTTAGTGAAATAGTGAAATGATTTGTTGAAATAGAGTGTTTTGTTTGATTATTATTTGAAACGTTTAATTGAAGTATCATTTTGCAGTACAATAGGGATTACTAAATAAATATATAATATTTTTAAAATAAAAATTAAATAACAGAAAATTATTTTAAACATTCGTATTTATTTTGGCGTTTGAAAATTTTGTTTTTTATTTTCTAATATTTAACCTCTGAAATACATCAGGCAATCCGTTTTAGTATTTCACAGTGGCTTAAAGTTTTCTTACTACCATGGTAAACAAGATATCTACTTGTTCAATCATATTTTTATCGTGGATTTTGATATTAAAATTTTTTTAAATCTAATAAAAATTAGACATTAATGTGTTGAAATTTAAATGTGGTTATTAATGGAAAATTATAGTTTCTTACCTTATATCACTAAAATATTTAGTTCAAAATAATGAAAACGTCTCCGACTTTATTTCATTAAATATTTTATTTTATTTAAAAAAATTAATATTTCGTAATCATTAATTGTTAATTTAAAATGTCAAAAATATAATATTTGCTTTGCTGTTTTTGCAAAATAATTATCTATAATCTTACACCATTCGATTTTATTATTAGAAATTTATGAACAAATGTTGTCATGGAAATAGGGTTATTTTAAATATCCGTTTTTCATATTTGTTTAGAACCTTAGACTTCATGATGTTTTCAGACGGTGGTAAAAGAAAAACAAAAAAAGAAGGTGAAGAAGAATTGGTAGGAGCAGTTTTCTCGAATAGAGATAAAGATCAAGGGGACAAATCTGATGAAACTGAAGAAAAGAAAAAACTCCGAAATAAAGTTAGGTTTCAGCGATATAGAGATAAAAGAAAACGTGATGTAACAATTAATTCACGAATTTCTCAACATCAAGCAATAACAGTTGAAGAGAAGATAATAATTAAACGTCGTAAAGACAACTCAAAGAAAAAGACAAACAAGAACAAGGCAACAAACGGCATTGATATAAGAAAAGAAAAGCTGATTTGATTAATTTACAGACTGATCAATTCTCAAAAACAATTGCAAAGCATCTTCCTGAACGTCAGAATTTCCATGCCTCACAAATTCCAGGCCCGTCAACAAGAAATGTTCCATATATCCCACAAAGTCATATACCTAACTCTGCTGGCCCATGAATACGAAATGAATTATACCTTA
The DNA here is from genome assembly GCA_019973955.1 of Trichonephila inaurata madagascariensis. Taxonomy (NCBI): domain Eukaryota; kingdom Metazoa; phylum Arthropoda; class Arachnida; order Araneae; family Nephilidae; genus Trichonephila; species Trichonephila inaurata. The sequence goes on from BMAV01005143.1 coordinate 77,147, forward strand.
CAATATCATATTAAGATTATAATGCCGACGCTCAAACCGATATTCCTTTACAAGTAAATTATGTTCCGCAATTAGATGAATCAATAATGGTAAACTATGCAGCAAATCCTCAAACTATTCTTCCACGTTATGCTCAAAATAATATTCAAAACATGTGTTCTCAACATAACCTATGTGTACAAACATACTCTTCTTTCCAACAAAATTCCAGTGTCCATCGAAAATTTCAAAAAGATTTTCTTGAAAATGATTTTGGCCATGTTTGTGACATTTGCGATAGACTGTAGCTTAAAAAAGATTTAAAAATTTTGGTCAATAACGATATGACCCCAATATTCAATTTACAAGAACAATGGTCGCGTGTGAAAACGATGATTTAGCTGAGATAAAAATTTGCTCAACTTGCTTAACAACAATTAATAAGAATGGTGTTCTATCACTTTCGGTATATAATGGATTCAAATATTTCCACTTCCGAAAATCTAAGAAATTGTCCATTAGATTTGGTCACAGAAAACTTATATCTACAAGAATCCCATTTATGCAAATTCGAAGACTTTGACATATTCATGGTCAATTCGGAATCTATTGGCAGGTAATAAATGTTCCAATAGAAGTAAATACAATGGTACATTCATTACCAAGAAATATAGAAGACGATCATAGCATTACAGTTCATATTAAAAGAAAGAAAATACACACATCCAGCTACCTTTATGGTATGGTCAACAAAAGAAAAATAAAAACATGGTTTGCGATACTTGAAATATTTACCTCTGTATACTTCTTATAGAATTACGATTAATGATAGGTTCTTAAACAGCCAAGATGATGTATAAGATGAAATCCTCTACAATGAAGATGGTGACAGTCACATTTCAGAACAAATACCAATTGATGAAAGCTTAATAGCTCCGCAACAAACATTAATGTGGAACGACGGCATGTACTTAAGAATTACTCCTGGAGAAGATAATGTTCCCATTAGTCTATTATTCGATGAACATGCAGAGGAATTATCTTTTCTGCAAATATACCTGGATCAATTTAGAACTTTTCGTGATCGTCTTACTGTCACACCTTTTATGATGACAACAAATGAACTCAGACGATCTGACAGACGAGGTGTTACCCCTCAGCCTTTATTATACTTGGCCGTGAAAATAATGAGAATAAGAATACGAGATTTGCTTTCTATTGCATTCAAAACATGATAGAAAAGATGCTACTATGCATCAAAATTTAAAGAGCAATGCTAGAGTCAGAAGATTACGTACAAGGTTGTATTGAAAGTAATTTGGCTCTACTACGCACGATCCCAATTCAGCATATTATTGGTCAGAAAGAAAAAAAAGGACCTATTTACAATGATTAGACAATATGGCAAGCGAACCATTTTTTTTACAATTAGTGCTAACGAAATAGGATGGCCAAAACTGCTACAACTATTACATAATTTAAAAAATAATTCTGAGATATCGGTTGAAAATGCAGCAGCATTAAATTTTATAGAAAAGAGTATACTTATTAATGAAGACTAGTTACTTGTTCTATATATTTCATTAAGTTGGTCAATGTCCTAATGAAAATACTGCAATCGAAAAGATTTAGTCCTTTAAAGGAATATAGCATTTTGTATTACTTCAAAAGAATCGAATTTCAACATCGGGGAAGTCCACGTGCGCACATTTTAGATTGGCTTGACAATGCTCCTGAAGACGCACTGGAAAAAGATTACAGTAATATCAAATTACAAACACACATGCATACATTTACGTATTACAAAGGCGTATCATCAAAACGAATGCAAAAATGTCGATTTGAAGCTCCTTTTACGTCAATTAAGAGAAGAATGATCTTAACACTGAGGAATTTCTTTATTTTTTATTTTAACGAATATATTTCTTTCACAGACAGCGAGTTTCTGAATTTTGTTCAAAGTAAGTATTTCAAGAAACGATTAAATCAATCATGTAGGTTTTATGCGTGCAACATTGTCTTCTAGGAAACTGTGAATAGGATGTTGAAAAAAAAATCGGGAGAATTCATATTTTATACATGTGTGTGTGTGTAAAAGATATAGTAATATTTTCTGTTCATAAATCAACGGCGTATTTTTATTAAAAAAATTTAAAGTTTAACACTGATTTTAAAAATTAAATTTGGGATATTACTCTATTTAACTATAAAGTGAATCTGATTTCCCACAGCCATATTTGCGGAAATATTTTCTTTAAAGTAGATGAAATAATGATCAAAATGTACAGTAAATATTAAATCTTTTAAATATAAACAATCGTTTCATAAAACTTGATTGACAGTTTACTAGCATTACATTCCGAAGAATGAAAACTATAGGTACAGGGTCTCATAATTATGAATCATGGTTAAATGACGAGAAAGAAACACGCTCGTATCTGCTTCTAAGTAATTCCATACCATGCCAATTTAAGAGCATCGACCAATTTCACGTTCGTCAACCCCTCTACATGACGTGTATTATGTAGCAACCGGTCTCAAACCTCGACTCAGCCCACAGGAAATGACCGCTATGTTATAGTGGCTTCTACGAATGATTGAATCGTATTATTTAGTAATTAATTTTTAGTAGATTTTTTTTACTGAATGTTACAGTCTCTTTTTTATTTCAAAAGACGAAGCAGTTTACACGAACATCTTTGAGGTTTGCAATAAGATTTTAATGTTTAAAGTTAATATATTTTTGATTATCCATAAAACGCGCCACAGATACATAAAAATACAAAATATAATAGAAAAAGATTCAAAACTTAAAAGACAAGAAATGAAATTAAAAGAAATGGCAAAAAATGTTTTTGAAGGAAGCTGAAATCATAAGTTTTTTTGAACACATGAGAATTATTATACCCTAATTAATTTTTCCATACTGCTTCAGATAAAACTAAATTTAACTTATTAAAAATTATACATTGATCCTAAACTGTAAAAGAAAAACATATCTACTAATAAATATATTATTAAAATTTTTTATCCGTTCTGTAAAAGGCTGTTTCATTCATGGAATGCTTAGAATCAAAATGATTTATCAGAAACAGGTACATAAATTCTTTATAATAATATTTAACTTATGTATCTACATGCTTAGACGTAAGTAAATTATTCATTTAGGGAACAAGCTACGATTCAATTGAAGAAAATCGGTCGAAATTTCAAAAAAAAGTTTTTTGCCTAAATTATTCCTTATACATTTCTCTATTACCTCACAAAATTTCAGAGCTCAAAATTAAAAAAATCCAAAGTTATGATAACTAATATGCTCGTCAGAATTTACATTCTGACATCATTCCGCTCTAACAGACGCACTTTTCATTTTCTAGCCAACTTAATTAGTTCTAACACAGTTAAGCAGTTTTGAAATAAAGTGAAGAGATTGTAATCCATTCTTAATGTTTGTTTACATTTGCTCAGCTATACTGTATTCTTTATTCTTCTAATTTTTATTTCATATTTTTCAAATATTTAGTTTCGGTTTACCAAAAAAAGCCTTTTTCAAGACTAATTATTTTATCGTTATCAGTTTAACAGTTGTTTTTTTATATATATAAACGTATTCTCATGCAGCATTTTAATACTTAAACATGCCTCGTACAAAGAGGAAAAACAAATCAAGTAAATTAAGTATTCAAAAGCGATGGTGCACTGAAACAAAAACTGAAAACAATATGGAAATTTCAGAGCACAATTCAAATGGTGCTCAACATTCAAGTGCTAATAGCATTTTTAAAAATGAAAGAGTTCCTATGCAAGAAAAAAGTGTACTAGAACAAGAAAATGTTTGCTGATACCTATGATGAACCAAGTTGTATAATTGTTGACAAAAATGCCTTGTGTGATATTTTCAAGTATACTTTTTGCGGTAGCTGCAACCAGTCAACTTTAAAACTTGAATTAGGACATAAATATGGATTTTCTCATCAATTAAAACTAGTATTCAAAACATGTTCTGAGCAAAAAATGGAATGCTTTACATCTTCAAGACTTGAAAAAAAATCAAATACATCTACACATTTCGATGTGAATGTTCGTGCTGTTCAAGCATTTCTTGCAATCAGTGGGGGGCCATGCATTGGTTGAGAAATTTTGCATGTTTCTCAATATGCCTTTGATGTCGAGTAAAACCTTTAATGAAATTAAATGCTACATTAACTCAGTGTACTGTCTTGCTTCCCAAACTGTGTTGAACTATATACATAACAGCGTTCAAAATGCATACAGCAAATTGGATCAAAATGGGTCAAATACTGTTACTGATATTGCTGTTTCATTTGATGGGACATGGTTGACCCGAGGACACACATCCCAAATCGTCGTTGGCTGTGTAGTCGACACTTTAATAGGATACGTTATTGACTATGAAATTATGAGCAAGTACTGTCCTATATTTATAAGTGCGAAAAATGAATTAGGCGAAACTACAGCTGAATACGACGTTTGGTATTCTGGCCACAAAAATTCCTGCCAGATTAACCACATTGGGACATCAGGAGCAATGGAAATGAAGGCTGCAGCTGTTTTTAGGAGCCTTTTAAATTACTTAAATTACCTATTTAATGTACCCTCAACAATTTTCATAAGACCCAACAAAATCAAAAATCATTGTCAAATGTTGTCAGCGTTTTACCACATGAGTGAAACAAGTTCCCACGCATGCAACTTTCGTTTGCAAATGGATTTCCGAAGATTAAGAATTAAATACCTCTTATTTGGTTAAAAAAAACACGTTAATAAATGAAGAATACAATAATACTTGCAATATTAATGTGGCTAAAAGACTGTACATGCATTCGAACCCACGACAAATGCGAATTATTTATTTAGTCCTAAGCTGGCATTCTCTCTCCTAACTTCCACACCACACCAATTGGAGGACGTTAGAACCTCGACCAGTTTAACGTGTTTACCCTTTCTGCACGAAGGTTCTTCAGTGGTACTAGACTCAAACTAATGAAATGCCAGCCCCGCTTAGTGCCCTTGAACACCCATCTTGAACAGAGACTGATGCACGTTAAATATTTCGAGGTCTATAGTACTTTCGTTGGCATGTTGTAGAAGTTTAGACAGGTCAGGTTTCCTTCTCATCACTTGACCATGCAAGACAATTACAAGGACTGCGCATAACATTAATAAACACTCGTTCACCATTCAGTCCTTTCACAGAAAAGGTTAGTGTAGATGTTTCAAATATTAAATTTTGTAAAATTAAAAATATTATGACTAAGAGTTGCAATAATGTCCGAATAAAATAGCATTATAAAAATAATTTTAATACTATTAATTTTCTCATTTTAAATTTTACAATTAGCTCCAAATGAAATAATTAATTAAAAAAAATTATATTAACCATTTATCTTAGTTTCCACACTAAAATATCTGTCTCTTATTATTTTTATAGAATTGTTTGACATTTTTATTTAAAAATATAATCCCTTTTCTTTATAAAACCAATAAGGAAGTTGTTAAAGAAAGAGCAAATGGAATGTTGGAACATATATATTTTTGAATTTGGATTAGAATTAATTTGAAATCCAAATGTAAATTAAAATTGCTGAAATTAAATGTTAAAAATTTAAATAATTTTTTTTTACTTGAATACACTGTATTTTCCTTCGACCTCAATGCAACAAAAAGGAAATTACAAGTATGTTAATAAAAACGTTATGATGGAACTTGACTGAAGGTAAAGGGTTTTATATATTAAAAGAAAGAACAAAAGTAAAGTAATCAAATTAAGTGAAAATTTTTAACAAAATGAAGAAATGTCATTGAACCCAATAAAAGAATTCCACAACCTCGAATAATTCCATTGAATATAATCCATTGAACGAAAACTGTGAAATTCTTAAAAATATAATTGATAGCTGTTAAACACGCAACACTGTTGGAGATAGTAGTTTGGAATAGTTATTGTAAACAAATTGCTACCGTCAACGGTACTGTGAATAAACACTTTGTCTTTCCTATCATATTCTATTTCCTACGTTTGAGCTTTAACGCATCACTTATGCTCATCAAATCCTATACAATAAATGAAAGAAACATAAAATTTCTCATTTCGCTCTTACATTCTTCATCACAAGAATTCCTACTACTCAGTAGATGTGAGGAACGCATTATCTTCTTTTCTTCTCTCCAGTTGCACACGGTAGTGGCAATTATGAACTAAAACGAGAATGGCAGGATATTCAAAAGTATCTTTCTAAATTTAGATATCTTCATGAAACTTATGAGTTAAGTTACAAAGGAAACGGTATGAACAACTAATCTATGGCAGAGCAGCAATTCCAATGTCTTTCTGAAATTTGGAAGAAAATACTAAATGTCGTCTCTTGTGAGATCATGATTACACGGAATATTCTAAAGATATATCGAAAAAATAATTTTTTGGTCCCATGAATTGTTAATCATATTATGTATTATCCTCACACATCCTCCAGAAACATGTATTATCCCCTCTGTATAATACATAGTTCTGGAAAATAACTTCTCAAGAATATATTTGAACGGATATTCTTTTTCAAGAATATCCATATAAGTATAAGAATTACGAAGCACTGAGGTGATTCTGTCATTGTTTTGCCAACGATGATGTGATTTCGAGAAGCTCTTTCCCTTTGGAAGAATGCTAAATTTTGAAATTGTATGGGGACATATGAAGGCCCATCGGTCGAATTGGAGCGTATCGTTTTTCCCACACCTTAGGTCTGGGTAATAATCCTGGGCTGTGCAAGGTGAACTCAGCTTTTCATTCCTACTGCAGTGGCTCGATAAATGAGTACCGAGCTTGATTGGGGCTTAACCACTGGGGGTCTCGCTTCAGTCTGACACCTGATCGGGACATCTAGTCGTGCACCTAGTCATCAACCAATAGTTACGTATACAGGAATGGGCACAGTTGGCCATGACCCTCATGAACTGTTTCGCCAATGAGTTTGATTTTATGGGGAGATATTATCCTATCATATGCACCATATATGGCACTGCAAGCCTAATTTCCTACAAGATATGCCGTTTTACAGGACGATGATGCTGCCCAATCCAGTATGTGAAATGACCTTCGGCGTGTAACCGAGTAGATTCGGTTTCGATTCCCACGAGAAAGGCATGGTCGTATATTCTACGGGAAAAGAAGTGGGACTTTCGTCTGTAATGGATTCTCGTCTCGAATGGATCTGTTCAGTTATATGCTGGGATCATCATTTGTAATAAATGTCTATATTCTTCTGTTTGTATTGTATGTTTCTCTTATTCCACTCGTATTTCATGTGTACCTCAAGATAGAAACACACGGCAACAACAGCAGGACTATGATGCTTCCATTCATGCCATTACTCCATGCAGCAGTTCAAACCTGATTTTCATTTCGTGAGGTTCATAATATGGTAAAGTTCTTTACATAGCGTGTACTTTTTTTTATCTATTAAATCCATTTCTTCCAAAGGCACTGTTATTTCCTGAAGTTTGTTTTTCCAAATTGTTTAAGAAATTATTGAAGCAAAACTGTATAGACATCGAATAGAAAGGTGAAAATCAATTTAATTTTAATGCTTGTAAAAGATGTTGTTACACATTTTACTTATTTATAAACAATTGTTGAACTTCAATGACATGAAATAACAGAGATGCACTGATATTATAGTTGACTTTGGGTTTTTATTTAAATTTAAATTTTAAATAAACTTATTTTCAAATTTGATACCGGACTTTTAAATCGAATTTTACACTTGGCATTGGTTTATTTTTAATATTTGGCTGCATATATGTAACCAATGCATAATCTACTATTGAAAAAATGTTTTAAAAAAAATAAAGGTCGTCTGTCAAATATGTTCCAGTAATATGGGATTTTGTTTTCCCACGTACGGAAACACTTACATGTTTTAAAAAAAAAGTTTAGTAGAACACATTTTTGGACACATTTTATTTTCCCGAAAAATAAATATACTTTTGAGGTAGGACAGTATATTATTTTTACCATTATTATTTTTACAAAGAACCTGTTTTTATTGATGAAGCGCTTGCTGTATTTATGAAAGTTTTCAGCAATTTTTTCGAAATAAATAGGTAAAATATATAATTTGATTTTTTGCTTTTACTTTTATTTGGCCAGAGTATGAATACTACATTGATATATTTTTAAAAGTTAATGTGTGTGTATGGAAATAATGCTTTTAAGAATTAAATTAGAACTGTCATCTTTCTCCTGCATGCACGTTTCATTTCTTTCTATTTCGTCTAAGATAGAAAAATAATGAAAAAAATGTACGCGTTGAATATATAACGTTTTTAAAGAAATAACCGTTTCACACAAAACTCGGTGTATTGTTTATTAACATTACATTTTTGGAAAGAGAACTTTTGCAGAATTGCCTTATAATTTTGAATTACGGGGAGTGAGTGAGTGAATAGTAACGTCACACTGTTCAGCTACACGAGGGGTTTTGGCAACGGACCATATAATTTTGAACAATGGTCAAGTGACGTGGACGACACCTGAGCTGGCAGCCCTCATCTCCTAACTACAACACCACAACAACTGGACTTGAATTACTGAGAAGTGACGAGAACGACACTTCAGCTGGGATCCGCCTTTACAAATATCTACGAGAAGAAAAGGATGTGTTGAGCCTCGACAAATTTAACAACATCCGGGTATTAATTGTAATATTGACTTGAAAACCTAACTCATTGAGGCTGGCAATCATCACTCAGTTAAAACACCTTCCATAAATATTTGAAATATATTACTTTGTAATTAAATTTTAGTAACATTTTGCTAAGTGTTAGAAATATAGTTTAATTCCAAAAATAGTGTCATAAATGTTTACACTAACATCCTTGACATCATCTTTGAAAAATAGCTTAATAATTAAATTTCTTGCATTCATTGTTTATGAGTAATGAATATATTTATAATCATTTAGATTGTGCCGTCGAAAAAAAAAGGTTAATATAAATAAAACAAAGAAAAAACTATAAAATGTAATACCAACTTTATTAAATCCAAGCGGGATTACACTTTCCTTTTTTATTCCCCAAATCCCTAGAGTAGCTAAATAGGGCGCGAAGTTCATATTTCAACACTCTCATTCAAATGAAAATATTCACTCACTGAGTTTCAAAGTCAAAATATAAATATTTAAATATGAATCAGATATACAAAATTCCAAAATATAGTTTAAACAATTGTTCGAAATTTATATAAAAATGAAGAATTAAATAAAAAAAATCGGCTTAAAAATATTTTAAGAAGCAAATAAAAAAAATCAGTCTTTCTTAAACTTGAGAGTTACTATACACAGTTTATAACATTTCTATAAAAGGTTCTAGATAAAAAATAGAGTGGCTGCGGTAGCCGAGTGTAATAGGTATCAGATCGTGGCTTGCCTTGTCACGAGTTCAAGCCCAGTACCACTACACCCGACGTGTAGGGCTGAGATGCACGTTAAATCTGTCGAGAGCTGAAACGTCCTCCCGTTGGTGTGGTGTGGTAGTTAGGAGAGGGGGTTCCAGCTCAAATGTCTTCCACGTCACTTGACCATTGTTTAAAATTACGTGGTCCAACACCAAAAGCCCTCGTGTAGCTGAACATTATGTCGTTAATATTCAATCAATCAATCTCGATAAAAATAAAAATATGGCTTTTTAAAAACTTTGATTTATTATGGCTACAAGCTGTACAAAAACTACTCTTAACTATAAAATACATTATATTAATATTCTTTCTTGCGTAAAGTGACTTTAAAAGTGAAATGTACATAAATTCTAAATAATAACACTCAACTTATCGACTTGCTTAAAACTAAGTCACTTTTTTAATTAAAGAGGAAATTGAAAACTATATAATAAACGCTGAAGTTAAATAAACAAATTTTATAAAATACTAGCTGCCACGGCCACGCGTTGCTGTGGATATTTTTGAATACGTTGATTTAATGTTATTCTAAGCTATTCAATGCAGTCAAATTAATCTTCGTTTACAATTTCGAAAGTTGTAATTAATCATAAAACAACATTTTTATTTTAATTTTGTATTTCATTCATCACCTATTTGAGTATAATATAATATATGAAATACTTACGAAGTCTTTAAGTATCCACATATAAAAATAATTTTATATATTTACTACTTTACGTATTAGGATGCAGTCCTACTTTAGCGTTTCCATTATCCAGCAGTTAGAAAATATCAGCTACGATTGATTATCTTGAAATTGTACTCCCGTGCTTATAGTCAATCGAAGTGTTTTGATGTTTCGCTTAAAAACGATTGTTTAAAACATGCGTTAAGTTGCCTGACTAGTGCAAAATCATCAATTTTGATCGAAATGACAAAAAATTTTTATTTGATATTTTTAATATTTGAATTTTTTCTTCTAAAATACCTTACTTTTGCTTTACTCAATTATTTGCGAAGTTATAGCAGTTTTATGAAAAAGTTTTTTTTTTTAAGAAAAAGTTTTGGGTTTTTATAGAAAGTTTTCGAAACATTAATTAGATTTTAAAAAAAATTTAAAAAAAGTTTTTAAAAAAAGGGTTTTTGGAAAGTTTAATATTCATAATTTTTGAAAATTTTTTTTGTTTAATTTTGGGGTTTTGGGGCAAAATTTTTTTTAAATTTTAATTTTAAACTTTTAAATATTTTTTTTTGAAAATTTTTTTAAATATTTTACAAATAAATATACTCAAAATTTTCAATTTTTTTAAAATTTTTAAACTGATTAAAGGGTATTACGTGAGTAATTTAAAAAACAGCTGAAGTTTTTTCCTGTGGAAAATTAAAATTTTTTAAAAATTTATGGTCAATTTTTTATCATTTAAAATTTAAAAAAAAATTTTTCAAAGTTTATTAATTTCTAAACTTTTTTTAAATTTTGGGGTTTTTTTAAAATTTTTGATTAAATTTTTTTTTTAATTTTAAACGAAGTCTAAGAAAAATTTTTAAAAAAAATTATTTTTAAAAATACTTTGAAAAAAATTTTTTCTTTTTTAAGTTTTCATTATAATTAAAAAAAAAAAATGACAAAAATTAAAAAACCCCAACCCGTGGATTAATTTAAGTTTTAAAGGAGGGAAAAATTAAATGTGGCGGGAAAAAAAGTTTACGACAGCACACCCAAATATTTTTTCACCTTTTAAATATTAAAAAATTCTATATAACTTTAAAAATTTTTTGGCCTTACACTTATTTTTGATTATGATTGAGCCCCTTTTGAATCCAACCATTCATTTTTTTCTAAATATATACATTGCGACCCGTTTCTTATTAATATCTAATACCAGCTTGAATTCTGAACGTAAGTTTTTTCCACCATCTAACAAAGTGACAACAATGCCTGAAGATGCAATCGCCATTGCAATTTCTTATTGCAATCGTATTTAAGAGAGGCTGAGCCTACAAGTTTAGTTGCTATAGAGAATGAAAATCTGCAAGTGTGAATCGAACGCAAAGCCATTCGGCCTCATTCCTATATGTACAGCAAAGTTACAGGAATTTCTGAAATCTGATTCCATATTCTTGTTCCCAAAGCCGAGTCTCATCCACTGCCCTTTTTTGGGTCCACTATTCCTGCAAGTTCAATCCCTGAAGGGGGCATTATGGTCGACCGTCATTCTCCGGAAAAGTTACGGGAGTTTCTAAAATCAGATTTCAGATTCTTGTTTCCCAATGAGAAAAACATCAGGAGAGCACTTTTCACACACCAAGAATTTTCGGGTCAGCCCCTGCCACGGTTCGCGTCCTGATTGGCAGTCCTGAAATGCTTCCAGGACCCCTTTTAGTGTCCTTATGGTTATAATTAGGCTGCTGCCGCTGTTACTTAATATTACGGTCGTCCAGAATTATGTGGCAAAGTTATCAAAACTCCCAAAATTATGTTTCAGTATCTCATTCCACATCCAAAAACACACACGGTACTGAGATTTGATGCCCAAGTGCATGCAAGTTCAACGCTAGATTGAAGGAAAATTCTGACGTACGACTCGAATGTAAAGTCTTTCCCTTTAATTCTGGCAAAGTTACGGAAGTGTTTGAAATCTGCTTTCAGACTTTCGTTTCCACAACTAGACACAACCAGAGACTACTTTCGGTGCCCCCAAACCTGCAAATTCAGATATTGAAGGGAGAGGAGGGGATTAGAGTTGTCCGACATTATGCCGCAAAGTTATGTAAAAATTTCTGAAATTCAAAATCAGATTCTCGTCCACCATCCCAAAATAAACCAACAACGCACTTTTTCGCTCCAAGAATTTTAGGGTAATCTGATGCCAAGGTTCGCGTATTAGACGGTCGTCCGGAATTATCCAGCAAAGTCACGATAATTTCTCTGATCGGATGTTAGATTAGGATTCCGCTTTTCGAAATAGGTCTCAGACCAAGTATTCGGGCTCCAAGCCTTTTATGATAAGTCCATACCACAGTGTGTCTAAAATACGATCTTCCGGCATTATCCGGCAAAGTCATGGGTATTAGTGAGAATCGATTTGAAATTCGGATTCCACACACGAAAACACGCTGTGCCGACACCCCCAAAACACGATGTACTTTTCGTGTATCTAGGTCGACAAAATCCACTGCCGCAGACACACTTTAATGCGCAGAAAGATCTTAAATGAATAAGTATTTGCAGAAACATTAAACTAGAACACGAACTTCATTAAATTCAATCGCAATTTAATTCTCTTTTTCCATTTGTGAATTCAGTTTTATAAAAGCAAACGATAAAATTCAAAACGAATTCAATATCGAAATACAAATATCAGCATACGCTAAGTAAATAGATAAATATATAAATAAAAATCGGGAAGTTTGGACAAATATCCTGTATCGGTTTCACCACATAAAAGCGTGAGTATGTGAGAAACCGATCAGATTTAACTTGTATTAAAATTAAACAGCTTTAAGTAAACCCTGAGTATGTTAAACTGGGTTCTTAGTTCATTATATTTCTAACAACAACCGAAACAAAATTACACCAAATGAAATTTTTTGCATATTAATACTTTTAATGAAAATGCATCATAAGAGAATGTCATGCATTTGTTAATTAAATGAATTTAATTTAAAATAAGTTAGTTTCTCCATCCCATTTAGGCTGTTAAAAGCCATGCACATGATATTCTGTTGACCTGTTATAACATTGGTTATAAAAACTAATAAGCAACCAGCAAATTAATGATAGTAATTTTTGATTTGATGAATCTACATTGTTTTAGGAGCCTTTTAAATTAATTAAAGTACTTATTTAATGTACCCTCAACTATTTTCATAAGACCCAACAGACACAACAAAATCAAAAATCATTGTCAAATATTGTCAGCAGTTTTCCCACATGAGTGAAACAAATTCCTACGCATAGCAACTTTCGTTTGCAAATGGATTTCCGAAGATTAAGAATTAAATACCTTATTTGGTTAAAAAAAACACGTTAATAAATGAAGAATACAATAACACTTGCAATATTAATGTGGCTAAAAGACCGTACATGCATTCGAACCCACGACAAATGTGAATTATTTCTTAGTCACCCCCATAAACTCGTTCCAATATGCTCTGTAATTTGCCGTTTTGCTAAACCTCGTAGTCTTTCAGAGACTTACGTAATAGACCATATTTTTGAAAATTCTCCACTGGTTTCACTGCTTTAAATAATAGGTGAAAATTTGAATTATTTTTACAATATGTGAATATTTTACAAATTGTGTAAGCAATTATATTATTTTTGAGCATGCATTGACGAAACTTTTTAGTCTGAGCATGTTGCAGAAAGGTTAATCTCTATTAGCTGCATTTCACGACATTTTTCAATTTGTTGGAAATTTTCGACGCTATAATTCGTAAATACCAAACTTAATTAAAGATTTCGTTTTGAAAATAAATATTGTAAGCAGATCTAGGAAGTCAGATGGCTTAATACGTAAAAACAAAATTAATTTTAACTTATAATTACTTTATACTATTCATAAGTGTGTAGTATTAAAATATTAGTTAACAAAAATGAGTTATATACCATTTAAACGGTATGCACAAAGTTCCGTTTGCTAGAAGAAAGTTACCAAGAAATCAAATTATTTTCTTTTTACTTTATTATTAAAAGTTCTTAAAATCATTTCGTTCACCCGTTGAGAAACTGTACCGATATTTCGTTAACTTAATAAGGCCATTCCAACTACTTGCAGCAAATGAAATCTAAATTGTAGTGCTAAAAATTCAAGAAAAATGAAACTCCTCTAATAAAAAAGGACCTTTTTGAAAACTTATTTCAATATATTTTTAAATGAAACTTATCATTCTCTATTTTTACTAGAATAAAAACATATTATGGACAAAGAAGCTTTTAAAACTGTAGAACACTCCTTTTTCCCTTTTTCAAACAATTTAAAGATTCGTTAATATATATATATATATATATACTAGCTGGTATATTTGTTCTTCGCTCGCGAATAGGTGAATTGAAAAATTAAACAATACAGACTGAAGGGTAAAGGAGTTTTTAATGAGTTGATATTACGGGAATTGTAAAATAAAAAAAAAGCTTTTTGCATATCTCAGCTGAATAAAAAACCATGTTTGCTAAATTTAAATCTGTAGATACAACCAGCTGATAAAAAAGACTTTCTTAAAATTTATAACGCCCCGTAGCTCTCTTGTGGGTCGATTTTTGAAAATTTTTTCCTTCTGCTCAGCAAAAATAACATATTAATACAAATTCTGTGTAATAAACGCTTAAAATAGTGTAAGTAATTTTTATCTGGATGTGTAATACGTTAATATTAAATTTCTCTATATACAATATTGAGAATTTGTTGAACAATCTCTCTATATACAATATTCAATTTATTGAACAATCTCTCTATATACAATATTCAATTTAATGCACAATCTCTCCAAAAAAATTATTAATAAATAATCCGTATTTGAATCGGATGTTGTTCATTATTTTATTGGTTTTAATTTTGTTTTCACGAAACCCTATATTTTTTTTCTGAAATAAAAGTATCCTAAGTTACTCCTAGTAACATCAGCTATCTGCCAGTGAAAGTTCCGTCAAATACGGTCTAGCTGTTTCAGAAATTAGCCGAAATAAACAGACAGATAGACAGACAAAAATTTAAAAACTTGATTTTTTTTATATAAGTACCGTATATACTTTTAAATGCATTTAGTAAAAAGCTGTTAATTTCACAAACTACAAAATTCTATTTATTTGTATTTCAATTCTATTTATTTGTATAGATTAGAAAGATTTGATTTTCTTTTAGGTATAGAGCTAAAGGGTGTAAGTGCACTTTTTCACCTAAAACTTAATTAAAAATATTTATTTTAAAAACAAATACCTACGTACTTAACTAAATAAAATAACCTATAAGAATTTATCGATTTCAAAGTAAATAAAAAACATAACTATTTTCATGAAAGAAACTCTAATGATGTTTAACAATGATTTCTAATTATTATTTAAAGGTCTCATCGCTAAAAAACAGTGAAAATGTAACGAAACAATTTGAATTAAGAACGGAACGGTAGAAAAATAAAAATACTTTGTGACTCGAGAAACTTATTCTTTGATTTCAGTATAAATATTACGCAATATAAATATTATTCAATTAAATATTATTATATTGTATATAAAATTACGTAGGAGATAAATGAAGTTATTTAACAGTTAAGTGCACTTTTTCACCTAAACCGTAATTAAAAATATTTATTTTAGAAACAGCTACCTGCGTACTTGACTAAATAAAACAACATGTTGGCTCTGCGATCGCCATCCCATAGCACACTCACACTTGTAATATCACTCTTGCATGACAAACATTTATTGTGATGCTTTGTGCAGTGTTTGGCAATGAAATAAACAATATAGGTATGAAACTGGCTTACCTCTATTTAAATGGGGTAGCTTTGTGAGAAGTCGAATGACGTAAAACCCAAAAACTTCCTAATTTAAGTTTAAATGCTATCTATGTTATAGAAAAATTGATATGTTGCTCAGTGTTCTTGAGAGAGAATGAAATCATTGGAATGATGTTAAACGTTGAATGCAACAGTTCAAAACAGGTGTTAGTATGGTGAAACGAATCTGCAAGCAGGAGGGGAGAGGGACTCGTGATCTTTGACACTGTCGATGGGTGAGGACTGGGTAAGGTGAAACGGACCCTCAAGCAAGTGGTAAGAGGGATGCATGACCTTTGACACTGTCGATGGTGTAAGGACTTAAAATCATTAAGATCAGACAAGAATGGAAATATCGCGAGTGTCAATAACCTAATAAAAAAAAAAGATATAACTGCTAGAAACGTTGAGACAGAACGCTCGAAAAGTAAAACAATCCCTTTTGAATAAAAATAATCCCTATTGTATAAAAATAATCCTTATTGAAATAAATAATCCCTATTAGAAACGGATATTGTACAAAATTTCATTGGTTTTAATTTTATTTTCGCGGGACCCTAATTTTTTTTGTATAATGAAAGAAGCCTAAGTTATTTCTTATAAAATTAACTATATGCCAGTGAAAGTTTCGTCAAAATTGTTCCAGCCGTTTTAGAAATTAGCCAGAACAAACAGGCAGACAGACAGACAAAATTTAAAACTTTTTGTCATATATAAATACCATATATACTTTTAAATGCATTTAGAGTAAAACTGTTACTTTCAAATTACAAGCAGACACTTCATTTATATATATATATATATATCGGATTCATTTGGCTTAGTACGCAAACTGGATAATTTTAAAGCATAATTACGCGAAACTCTATTCAAACATAGGCTCCATTGATTTTTATTAAATGTTTATTCATCTTATATATTGTTAGTACAATAACTAAATTCATATTTCAAACAGAGAAATTCATACATTTTAGTAAACAGAATTTTAAAACACTTCTTAATCTTAATGAAAAGAAAGAGGCTTTTTAATCCGTGTAACACAACAATAATTAATTATTAACTCACATTAGAAGGATTTTTCATATTAAAAACATTTAGGTACAGTTTTTGATTAAAATATGAAGAATTATACAAAATGCTATATTCTGTAATTAAGATACAATTGGAAAAAGAAATAAGCTAAAAGAAAAATTAACAAAAAGAATTTAAAATTATATATTATACAAAATAAGAATGTGTACAATAGATTCCTTGTCATATCTTAAAAAACGGAATTTTTATCTTTAGTGTCTAAAAACCAAACTAAATGTCATTATATACACTATAGATCCAAATTTAACATTTTTAACCACAGAAAAACTATATAATTATTCACAAGAATAAGGCTTTTCTTCAGTATGAATACGCAAATGCTTCCTTAGATTACTCCTTTCAGAGAAGGTCTTGTTGCAAATTTCACAAGCATAAGGCCTTTCTTTATTATGAGTCCTCGAATGAATTTTTAGACTTCCAATTTGAGTGAAAGTCTTGTTGCAAATTTCACAAGCATAAGGCCTTTCTTTATTATGAGTGCGCAAATGAATCTTTAGATTTCCATTTTGAGCGAAAGCCTTGTTGCAAATTTGACAAGCATAAGGCTTTTCTTCAGTATGGATACGCAGATGACATTTTAAATTACTTCTTACAGAGAAAGCCTTGTTGCAAATTTCACAAGCATAAGGCTTTTCTTCAGTATGAATACGCAAATGATTTTGTAGACCTTCTTTTCGAGTGAATGTTTTGTTACAAATTTCACAAGCATAAGGCTTTTCTTCAGTATGAATACGCAAATGATTTTGTAGACCTTCTTTTCGAGTGAATGTTTTGTTACAAATTTCACAAGCATAAGGCTTTTCTTCAGTATGCGTCCGCAAATGTGTTTTTAGACCTCCAATTTGAGTGAAAGCCTTCTTGCAAATCTCACAAGCATAAGGCCTTTCTTCAGTATGGATGCGCAGATGACATTTTAAATGATTTCTTACGAGAAAAGCCCTGTTGCAAATTTTACAAGCATAAGGTTTTTCTTCAGTATGAATACGCAAATGATTTTGTAGACCTTCATTTCGGGTGAATGTTTTGTTACAAATTTCACAAGCATAAGGCTTTTCATCAGTATGGATACGCAGATGACATTTTAAGTTACTTCTTACAGAGAAAGCCTTGTTGCAAATTTCACAAGCATAAGGCCTTTCTTCAGTATGGATAAGCAAATGACATTTTAAGTTACTTCTTACAGAGAAAGCCTTGTTACAAATTTCACAAGCATAAGGCTTTTCTTCAGTATGCGTCCGCAAATGTGTTTTTAGACCTCCAATTTGAGTGAAAGCCTTGTTGCAAATTTCACAAGCATAAGGCTTTTCTTCAGTATGGATACGCAGATGACATTTTAAAGTACTTCTTACAAAGAAAGCCTTGTTGCAAATTTCACAAGCATAAGGCTTTTCTTCAGTATGAATACGCAAATGCTTTCTAGATTACTCCTATCAGAGAAGGTCTTGCTGCAAATTTCACAAGAATAAGGCTTTTCTTCAGTATGAGTCCGCAAATGATTTTTTAGATGTCCATTTTGAGTGAAAGCTTTGTTGCAAATTTCACAAGAATAAGGCTTTTCTGCAGTATGGATACGCAGATGACGTTTTAAATTACTTCTTAAAGAGAAAGCCTTGTTGCAAATTTCACAAACGTAAGGTTTTTCTTCAGTATGAATACGCAAATGTTTCCTTAGATTACTCTTAACAGAGAAGTTCTTGTGGCAAATTTTACAAGCATAAGGCGTTTCTTTTGTATGATTACGAAAATACATTCTAAGGCTAGTATTATCAGAGAAAGCGGTGTTGCAAATTTCACACAATAAGGCTTTTCTCTTTATTGTGTATACGCAAATGCTTTTTCAAATAAGCAATTTAAAAGTGAGAATTGTTGCCAATTTCACAAACATTAGACTTTTCTTCAGTATGAATACGCAAATATCATTTGAAGCTACCAAGTTGAGAGAAAGCCTTGCGGCAAATTTCACAAACACAAAGTTTTTCTTTAGAATGAATACGCAAATGGATTTTCAGAGATATTTTCCATGTAAAACCTTTGTTGCGAACTTCGCACTCACTAAGTCTTTCGTTGGCGTGAGTACGCAAATGTCTTTTTAATTTGCTTTTTATAATTTGATCATTTCGGAATTTAAGTCCACTACGATTTAATTCATCCGACTTTACTCTGGCACTCTCAGTAAAGGTCTTATCGCATTTTTTAATATGTTTGTTCTTTCTGATATGAAGATTTGGCTGATTATATGAAAACGTATTTGTTTTGCGCTTTTCACTACAAGTATAACACTTTGTTTTTACATCCGTTTTTAAAATACTTCTTAAATGTCTGGCATAAAATCATTCGTAACTAAATTTATGTTTCTCTCTTGATAAACTAACGCAGAAAGTGAACACACTTCTGTATATAAAACATTGTGTAAATTATACTTTTTAGAGGGATTCCTTCATTAATAAATGACTTACAGATAGCTATTTATATTCATAGCTACTCTAGATGTGAATTGTAAACCTGTTAAAAATTTTAAAATATATTCCTGGAGGACAGTTGAAAGGAAAATGTAATCGTGTGTGCTAAATGAGGTTAACTTCACAAACATAGAACTCGAATGAGATGTCCCATTATTCTACCAATTTAGCTGTAGCTATTAGGCACTTTTAACGTAAATATATTTAATTTATTTTGACGTTTAGGCTATGTGAGTGATTCTGTCCCAAGAACAGATTTTGAAACTAATTGTATTACATAATCTCTATTAATCTTTTTGTATTAACAAAATATTAATTTAAAAACATGAACAGATTTTTTTTGAATATAATTTTTGAGTTCATTTTGAGTAAAAAATTGTTATTATCGAATAACCTTTCATTTAAAACTTTTCGATCTTTAACTATTTAAATCTGATCGGTCAGGTCTATGGTAATGGCCATTTGCTCTTATTTTTAGGGAGTTCCACTTGCAGATTTTGTGCTTTCCATATTTAAATAAACTTACAATGTCGAAAAATGGACTTTGTCTCATTTTGTTAGAAATAGTTCAGAGAGATTCAATATCAGAAATGTGATCATCGACACTTGTTCATGTTCCAGAATTTCCTCTCCAGTGTCATTGTACCTTATTGTGCGTTCAGTGAAAATTTAATTTATACATTGTTACTTTTCAGGCTGCATGTTTTTGGTCGTTTTTGATTTAAAAGCGTTTTTTAAATTTTCATTTAATTGCCGCGGTAATTTAGTGTTCCTGATCATGAAGTCGTTTCCGGTGAGCTGGATTCTTAGTGTTGCTGAAGATCCGCCGTAGATGAGCTGGGGCACATTAATTCTTTGGAGGCTTATCATTAATAGGATTAGAAGTTCGGAGATGGGTTTCTAACTCAGATGTCGTGCTTTGCAATTGACCTAGGATCAAAATGTAGAGATCCGTTACCAAAAACCATCTTGATGCTTTAAATTACGATGTTATTAAAACATTTAAACTTAAATAATCATTTTTTTATTAATTTTGATGTGTGGCTTAATTGATTGATATAAAGAAACAAGTGAGTGAATCTATTGAAAAAAGGCAATTAAATGTTTAGCTTACGAATGCCTTTTCGTTCAAAGGACGTGGGGTGAATAATGTTTTAGTTACATTGTCGATTTCAAAATATTGTAAGCAATAATACATTTGAATTTGATTTTCTTTCAGATGTATTTTATGTATATACTTGCAGATATAGGTTACAGAAGTATTGGAAGCAGGGTGTCTGCTTTAACGTCCTCCTCGTCACTTTATAGCAGTTCTTAATTACGAGATCCATCACCAGCAATGACCCTCACTTATCTTTGAAATGAATTAATAAATTATCATCAAATACTTTTTAAAAAATCGTTTAGATCATTTTATTAATAGAATCAATATTAGCACACTGCTAAAGAATTACATTCCATACCGAAGCTTAGAATGAACAGGGCCACTGCAATTTCTATGTTTTCTTGAAATTCCACCTCTCTTTATTTTTCTGAGTACCCAATTGGTTCGTTTCAGTGCTGTCGGAACCACATATTGGCGACATTGAAACAAATCGCACGAATTCTAAAACGAATACGCAGACGGAAATATGAACTGCATTGTCTGAAAATACTGTGTGAAAAATAATTAGTAATTACAAATGAATAATAATCAATAAAAGAAAAATAATAAATAAATTTTATTATTTAAATTTGATTTTTCATTTTACTATTATAAAATAAAGTTAATAATATTAGTATTTAATAAGTATATTTATTTATAATAATAATTATCTTATTATTATTTTTTTACTAATTAAGAATATGGTAAATCCCAGGGTCACTCATTTTAGTATCCTAGCTTGCCACATGAACGAACAATTAACCTTAAAATGGTGGAAAGCGGGGAAATATGAAAGGAATCTCGTGGCTGCCTTTTTAAAACTTACGTCACTTGAAAAGTCGAGATTGCAAATTTGGTGAATTGTCTTGATAGTTTGCATTCGAGCGATAATACACACAAATACCTACAATTGTTATGCTGCTTAAATACCAGTAAAACTGGCAAAAGTTGCTGACCTGAAATTATATCCTGGATAGAAGCCATATTAGATATCTGAAAGGGTCATGTTCTTTACAGGAGACTTGGAATAAACAGGACAGTTCAAATAATCTATTCCTTTAAAATTTCACTTCTTTTCTTTCCAAGTATACAATTGCTATATGATATGAATAATAAAAGTAAAAGTTACAAATATTTGGCTTCAGTTATAAAATCAGTAGCCGCAGTGCGGTGTGGTCGCAGTCGGGAAATCTTGTCCGATGTTATGTCCGTCCACTTACGGATTCGTTTTCTAAATTATTTCTTTAATTGCAGGAAATTTTTCATTAAAAATATTTCGAGTTAATATGAAATAAACCAAGTAATACAAATTATGACCTGGATGTTTTCACTGATATTTATTTAGTTATATCGGTTTCCGTATTTAAATATAGCTACCCTTTATTTTCTTAAATAGCTATCCTTTCTTTACTTTAAAATAATAAATTATTTTTACAACATAAAAGGAAACTAGTTGTTAAATAAAGAGTAACTTCTGGAACACATATTCTCAACTATAGCTTAATTTAAATTATACATCCGAAATTAATTTAGAAACTGAAAAGATGATTATTTATAGGATTTAATATTCTTCTTTCAGGGTTTAATTATATTAAAATTGCTTCTAATTACAATAAATTTTCCTACATAACGGATTGCAATAAGAAATAATTTTTGTGTCAACAAATAAAATTATGATCTGAAATGATTTGTTAATGTTTCAAAATCTTTCTTTCTTTCTTTAGATTTAATGGATCTGTGTCAAATGTTTGCGCTTCAATTCTTCATGCATGTCATTATGTACTCTGTTTTATTAAAGACGCAATTTAAGGGTTAACGCAGTGTTTCTCAATCTGTGGGGCGCGTCCCCCTGGGGGGCCATAACCCTTCAATGGGTGCGCGAGCATATCGTAAAATAAAGGTTAAAAAAAATTAATTTACTGGAATGAAGTAAAACAAAATGCTTTCTGATGTAATAAAAATATAGATTTACATTGATATGATTTATTATATCATCTGGTGAAAAAAGGTATTCAAAAATAAAAGATTCTACTTTGAACGCTCATTAGCTATCTTTGATCCTATAACTCAATAAAAAAATATTTTGTTTGATTTTGCTGTAATCCTACGATGAGAGATTTTATTATTGCGTTTTTTTAACCTAAAATATCATTTTGCTGACTTTCGAACTTACTGGTATGGTTATCTGCTTCCCTTTTTTAGGTAAGTTGTAAATTTTAAAATTCTGATGCGTGTGCTTTTTTCAATATGAAAGAATTTTATGATACATGGATAAGCATATTGAGCACTTTGAAGGATTAATTGGCCATGATTTATTTTTATGAGTATTCTGAAACATATAATACATAAATCGTTAATTCTGGGAAAACTGTTTATTTGTTACCAATGACCTTGACAGAGATCCTCCAATATGACAGTCTTAATGGGAGCTAAAATGAATTGATCACAAATCTCCTTTTTGGGAGTGGCAAACTTTTTTTAGAATCTTAAGGTACTTGTTTTGACCGATTTCCCGGCGCCACCACTTACGTTCAATAATATGTTCTAGAACGTGCTGCATTTTCCCCTATGAATAGCTTAGTGGTTTTAATTGTGATGTTGTATGACTGATTATGGTTTATAAATGTAAATCAGCAGAATATAAGAAAAAAGAATTGGGCATCTATGATCTCTCTGAAAGGAAATTGAAGCCGATCAAACCAGGGAAACACTTGCTGAAATAATGCATATTAATCATGTTAGCGAAAGTAGATTTGAGAAAAGTAATAAACATGAAACGAAAGGATAATTTTCAATAGCTACATTAAGAACTCTATCAAGAAAATATGAAGCCTTAAGTGTACCGCAAAATGCACTTCGCCCTGTAAAAAGACACAAGCAAGAAAAAGTTCAACAGGATATATTTGTCTATCATCTAAGAACATTAAAACTACAATAACGTGAACAAAATGTGATAGTTTTGCTTGCAAATCACTTTCCTGTAATGTTAGCGAAAAGTGTCTGTGATTTGTGTCCTTTATTAAGGTCACGCACATTTGGAACAATTTAGTTCAGTTTTATTGGATTTTTCTCAAATTATGAAAGACAAATAGAAAAATCATTGAAATATGTAAGTATATTTTCTCTTAGTTAAATTATTCACTGAAATTGTGATTTTATCGTGTAAATTGAAAAAAATTATAAAAAACTGGGGTGAGTCACTCCACGCGACCATTAGCGTTAGTATCGAGTGCACACCTGATCCCGGGCTAAAACATTTTGAAGTTTTCTCGCTTTAAATATAAAAAAATAACACAATTTTTATTCATTAGAATTTTATATTCTTTTTTTATTACTTAACATTTATTCTAAATGCTAATTCTGCGAGGCTTAAAATTACAGTTCATTCAAAACCGTTTATAATATGAGTATTTATTTCAATAAATCATTTTACATTTTTGTATACATTGTCATGCACTTGGTTTTACTCTCCTTAGAATTAAGCTATTATATCAAGAATAATGTATTATCATTTTTTTAAAAAAATAACCTTTTTTTTTTTAAAGTGGGTTCTTCAGCCAGTATAAAAAAAGTTTAATAAGTATTAGTGACTTCCATGGGTTGTCTTGCAGAGCAAAGTTTTTAAAGGAAGACTAAAAATTAGAAATTGACACTGAGTTATTTTTTGATATTTAGCTCAGATCTTTATTTTGTCTTCAAAGTAGCCATCGCTGAAAATCCGGATTCACAAAGGTATGATGTTGAAAATGGTAATAGTATACGAAATGCTTTCGTTTTCAGTGCAGAAAATTCAGCATCCACCTCTATCTAGAATTCAAAGACTGATTTAGTACAAAATTGCCCTTTAATTTCATCACTGAATGTGAAATCTATGAAGATCTATTTTTCGGCATTTGAGAGCCCTTCTGAAATATTTTGAAATGGATCCCTAACCCATTCGTAACTTGCTATCAATTTGCCTTCGTCTGTGTACTTGTTGATGCTTTATTATCGTCCAATGCTCGCTTCGATTTAAAAATATATCTATGATTTTGTTTTAATCCACTGCCGTAAATACTTAATACCGTGAATTACAATTAACGCGTGAATTATGAAATGTACATTCAAGAGAGATTCGGTAGCTAATCGATTCGGTGAAGACTGACTGAATTGTACGAGGTACAGCATTTTTACATGTTTTGTGCTGACGTCCGTTAGGTTGCCTAGACTCACCGTGAATGTTCGCGAGAATGACAGATGTAATGGATATGATAAAGAGCAACGTAGATCAGACTATTTTTCAATGACATTTGTACTTTTAGAAATGGATGATGAAGGAAATAAATCTTTAATTAAATATCATTTCTCAACTTGTTTCGGCTTAAAAATTAGAGAAAGAAAAATAACATAATTAACCTATTACTTAAAAGTCATTTACTTAAAATATGTTTTTCTCAAGAGTAACATATTTAAAAAATTTAATACTTATCTTATTAATTTATACGGGAAAAATTAAGATCATATTATAGCTTTAGCGTCCAAAGTACATTATTATTGCATTCAATATATTATTATTATTATATAAGGGGGGCGCGATAAAAAATATGATTCATAATTGGGTCGCCAGTATTGAAAGTTTGAGAAGCACTGGGTTAACGCATTCACTTTTGCTTAAGTAAGATCAGTAATTTTTTTTGGCCTTAATGACCATGGTAGCCCAGCGGTATGGTTAAGAATTCATGGCTGGAGTGTCGATGGATTTTAGTCTTGGTGCAGCTGAAGACCAAAGCTGATAAACATTAAATTTGTCCAGCTCACACACAGATTATTTTCAACTGGCGTAGCTTGGTAGTTAGGAAAGGGGAGTGACAGTTTAGGTTTCGTCCTCGTCACTTGATCGAGGCTCAAAATTACGAGGTCTGTTACCAGTAACTCTCGTGTTGTTTTAATTTCAATGGTAATATAACTGTCACTGACTTTCTTTGATATTCATTGAGTCATAGAAAACAAGCGTAGATAAAATTTTATGGATAAACGATATAATGTAACGTAAATATCTTATGATTTTGAAATTAAAGGAACGTTCTTGTATTTTCATTTAGTGTGTATGCCATATTTACGTCATTTAATGTTGTATGTGGGGTGTTCTTTTATAAGGTGATGGCAGTTATTCAAAGAGTATTAAATGTTGATCATTGATTTTTTTCTAAACAAGAGAGATATATTTTTGTCATATACTTTTTAAATGTACTTTAAATTTTTGAGATAACTTCATAATAGTTTGTTTGCAAAAATGCACCAAGAGTTCTTATATTCCTTTTTTATAACATTTATTTGTAAAAATCACGATTCAAAGCAATGTTTCATTTTTAAAAAAACAAAGCTTGGTTTTGAATTTTTCTACAAAAACTTTCATGTTTAGGGTTTGATTGTCATGATCACGTTTCGTATAACCACTCCTCCTCCAAATGTGTTGTCATGTTAAGGCTATTGTGTGTCATGTTGTTCAACGCAACATGTTACATGTTCGTCTGGAAAATAATTCCTAAGGCGCATCATTTATTCAGCTATAATTAATCTAAAGCACAGAAGTTGTTTTGTAAGGATGTTGTCTAAGACCTTGCAATCTAAGGAAGCTTTGTCATTTTGGGTGAGAGTGACATTCATATTAACGTCGCACTGCAAAGCAGCACGAGGGCCATTGGTGACTGACTTCTCAATTTTGCACTTCGATCGAGTGAAGAGGACGATCCTAGATCTTTCAGCCCTTGTACTAACTACCACACCCATACCGACCGGAGGACATATTTAATGGGCATTGTTTCCCTCTACACGGGGGTCTTCAATGACACCAGGACCTGAACCCGTGACACGTCGGTCCGAGTTCATGAGACCTAACTCTAGGCTAAAGCGGCCACAATGATTTGGGGAGAAATTTGAGATTGTTAAGGTTCGATGAGTGCATACTATCTAATAAGGGGCCGCGAATGGGACAGAAAACATAATTTTCTGCAAAATATGCCGTTTTGCAGGACGATGATACATCGATTCATACAATGACTGCTGGCAGTTAAAACATGGTTCAAATAGAATAAAATAAAGGATTTACATTTCGTGAA
This sequence comes from Trichonephila inaurata madagascariensis, assembly GCA_019973955.1. Lineage (NCBI taxonomy): Eukaryota > Metazoa > Arthropoda > Arachnida > Araneae > Nephilidae > Trichonephila > Trichonephila inaurata. Next base: position 103,871 of record BMAV01005143.1, read on the forward strand.
GAGAACCTATAATTTTAGCAAAATTATTTAGTGCTTATAGTTTTTATTTTTTTATTTTAGCGAATATATTTCTTTCACAGACAGCGAGTTCCAAAAGTTTGTTTAGGAAAATATTTTAAGAAATGATTGAATCAATCCTGTAGTTTTCATGCGTGCAAGATTGTCTTCTCGAAAGCAGTGAATAGGACGTTGGAAATCGGGAGAATTCTTATTTTATATGTGACCGTGTGTGTAAAATATATAGCTATATTTTCTGTTTCTAAATCAAAGGCGTATATTTCATGAAAAAATTATAAGTTTAACATTGATTTTAAAAATTGAATTTCAGATATTACTCAATTTAACTATAAGTGAATCTTTTATTTCCCACAGCTATGTTTGGGGAAATAGTTTTCTTTAAAGTAGATGAAATAATGATCAAAATGCATAGTAAATACTTAATCTTTTAAATATTAAATATCGTTTCATAAAGCTTGATTAACCGTTTGTTAGGATCACATTCATAAGAGTAGGGTCTCATAAATATGAATCATGGTCAAATGACCAGAAAGAAACACGTTCGTATCTGCCTGTAAATATTTCCACATCATGCAAATTCTATAACTTAGAGCATCGACCGATTTAACGTGCATCAGCCATTCTACAAGGCGTGTATTAAGTGTCAACCAGGCTAGAACCCCGACTCAGCCCTAACGGAAATGACCACTATGTTATAGTGGCTTCTATGAATGATTGAATCGTATTACTTAGTAATTCAATTTTAGTAGATTTTTGTTCGGAATGTTACAGTCTCCTTTTGATTTCAAAAGAGATATCAGTTTACAAAAACATCCCTGAAGCTTACAATAAGATTTTAATGTTAAAAAGTAAAAATATATATTTGAATATCCATAATATGCGCCACAAATACATAAAAATACAAAATAGAATAGAAAAAGACTCAAAATTGAAAAGAAGAAATGAAATTAAAAGAAATGGGCAAAAATGTTTTTGAAGAAGGCGGAAAGAATACGTTTTTTGAAACACGTGAGAACCATTAAACCATAATTAATTTTTTTCATACTGCTTCAGATAAAACCAAATTTAATTTAATAAAAAATATACATTGATCCTAGACTATAAAAGAAAAACAAATCAACTATTAAATAGATTATTAAATTTTTATCCGTTCTGTAAAAGACTGTTTCATTCATGGAATGCTTAGAACGAGAATGTTTTATCAGAAACAGGTACTTAAATTCTTAATAATAATATTTAACTTGTGTGTCTGCATTCTTAGGCGTAAGTAAATTGTTCATTTTAAGATTAAATAGAAAATGAATCAAACGCCGATATGGAATAAACAAACTTAAGTAAATATTGCATGTTGCCCTTGTTTGTGAGAATTAAAAATATACGTTTATTTGGTTGTTCTGTCGAAGCGCTAATTTAAAAAAAAATGGTAGAAGGAAGTATACGAAAATAATGTTGACTTTATTACAAACAAACGGAATTTTTTCTTTTATTGCATTGTAAATTAGTTATATAAAAGCAAACTATTCAATGCCAAAGAAATTTAATATTTAAATACAAACATGAACAGACGCTAAATAAAAAAATGAATCGTGAGGTTTTGTCAACATTTTTTTACCGGTGAGCCTCATTTATTAAAGTGAGTAGCTTTGAGTACTATCACATGCAACCTATACCAGAATTTAACAGATTTAGAATGAGAAACTATGAATACGTTACCTCTCGGTCTATAATTTGTTACTCTAAAAGCCACTAAATATTAAAATGCTATGAAAGTAAAATTGTTATTGGCATTAACATTGTAAATAGAAAACATCATGAGTGTCGCATATAATTTTTACTTTAATTTAATTTAAAATAATTTTCCTTTTGAATATCATGCACTTGATAAACTGTATAATTCTCATCACTTTTGGTAAAACACAATGAGTCAGGACATTAATTTATTATATTTTTTCCAACATTCCTAAATACATTTTTTGAAAACTTTCCAATAAAATTAACTTTAGATTTTTACGTATGATACCATCAACAAATTTTGCTAAGCCAAAAGACATCTCTAAATCTAAAGAACGTTACTAAATATTGTCATCGTTTCCGTACACGGGCGAAAAAATTTACGAGCACTCTCCTTCCAACTTAGTCCAACGACAAATAAATTTGATATTTAGAATTAAATACCGTATTCACGGAAAAAAATCGCATACCTTTGAAATAAACAAAATATCCAAAAAACACATATAATATTTAGGTGGCCAAAACGCTGTAATTGCATTCAAAATTGTATTATATGAGTCTTCGTTATATATTCATCTCCACATAAATTAGCATAGGTATGGTTCTAAATGTTATCACTTCCGGTATGTTTTTTATTTCGCCTTATCCCTTTAGCACCCGAATTATTATTATCTTAAAATATTAAATTATTCTGGTTATTAATACTTTATTGACCCCCATGACACTCGGAAAAATAATAAATATATTCCCACTCCCTCCCTCGAACGTAGACGGCATCCGCACGCTGCTTACTCTGTGAAGCAGATCACCTCTGAAATTTTACTTTTCACCTAAGTTGTTAGAAGAAACAATTTTAATTCAATTCAAATTGTTACAAATAAGGAAATTATTGATGTATATAATTAATTCTTTTATTAACTCATTGCTCATTTACTGTGAAAATTTTAAAACATGTTTTGTCTTTGACAAGTATAAATAAACATTTTTCACAAATGTTTTTGAACTGCTTTTGTAGTTTTCAAATCTGCCTTTGCGAGGCCTTTAAATGTCATCAACAGATCGAAAAGCCTTAGTCAAGCCTTTTATTCTGTATTGGCCAGGATAAAAGGCATGGCATTATAGCAGGTGGATTATAACACTTCGATCTGTTTGCGAGTGGATTTACAACACTGTTATCTTTACATTATCATTTAAAATACTTCTGTTAGTAGGTGGAGAGCTGCTAACGCTTCAACTATCTCTAACTTAAATTTTGAGCAATCAACTTTGATTTTCGGAGGAATTTTATTTGGTCCTGTATCTTGTTTGCACAGAAACCAAGAATTTTCAACAGCTAAAATAATGAAATGAATGGGCTCAAGAGAGACTTTTATGGTAAAGAATGAACCAAAATTGAAGCTCCATTTTATATATTTCCATGTTTGTTTCATTAATATCATCTGAACTTGATTCTTCTTCTATTATTCGTGAATCGTATGTTTTGTTAGCAGCATTGTCATCATCTGAGAGTTCACTAAGTTCTGATTTACGCGTTCACACCACACACACACACACACACACACACACACACACACAAACAATCTTATTTATTCATCAATGCAAAATTTCTTCTTGTGTGAGAATTCTCTCTTCTCCTTTGAGACACTTGAAAAGTTTTTGGTTAAAGGTTAGCACAGTATTTATTCTATGAAAAAAAGTAAAATGCATGAGAAAATTAAAAAATAAAATATTTAAACCTCATCATAAAAATTCTGACCAGAAAACCCAGATTTTGGAGGGGAGAGATATGGATGCAAATATCTGTGTAATGGATGGAAATGCCATACCCCTCATCAAATGTGAAAAAGAGAAAATTAATTGCAAAAAAGAGCCAAAGAAAGAAAAAAGTTACTCGTCCATGGTAACCCCAAGAAAATATGTGGTTTTGATTATATATTAATATATTTCGATTTTTTAAATTAAGCTTCTATTAACACTATTGAAACTGAAAAGAAAAATCACATGGCAAAAACTTACCTTTATAGCTGCAGTGACTCAAATCACTCTCAACCTCTACAATCACAGGGGTAACGAAATACCGAGTCCTACAAGCAATATTAATAAACTATAATTAATATTTTTTTCTATTTCGTAATTATTTAAACATTAATACAAAAATTTGTATCCATGCAATTAGAAATATATCTATGATTACCATTTTCCGACAAATAAAAAGAAGACGTGTTTTCGTTGTATTTGAAAAAAGCTAAACTGCCAGATGAAAGTAAAACATGAACCACAACCATCGTCTGTTGAGTAAAAGTGAAACTTTACACTTTCTGCAAACCCGCTTAGTCGTTAGATTCGGACTTTTCTTACATACGTCTATTCTAGAAGCAAAAACATAGAAAAATATCTAACCCGCACAGATCCTGCGGGTTGGGTCTTAAAGGGTTATTCCATAATCTTTCGGGTATTTGCGCATTTGCAAATATTCCACTGCTTTCGCTTCTGTAGATAAGAGGCCAAAATTTCTAATATTTTAGCCCAACAAAGTTAGAGAATAATAGAGAAGATTTTAAAAATTATTAACAAAAATATTTTTTTAGCATAGACATTCTTCTAGAGTTTATACTTTTGTTCCAGAACGGTTTCCCCATAGTAGTTGCATATCGAGAAGTCTTGACGACGTTTTTGAATTTGTGGGAATCGGTCGGTGGTAAATTTTTAAAGTACCTTACTTAGTTGAAGGGCTTGGTTTCTTAATAAGTAAAGTAAGCACTTCCAGAAGCGCAGATGACTTTATCTGTGAAAAACTGATTTAAATTTAACTTATTAATTACCTCATAACGATATAGGCGTAATAGTTTAACATTAAAAAACTAGTTCCCACAAATATTTATGGTATGTTTTAAAACCCTTTCCCTTGCACTTGATTACCAAAAGAAATGAAGTCGCTTTATTTTTATTTCTTATTGTTAAAAATCCTTTTTTTTTTCATCTATTTAGTAACTATACTGATATTCCGTTAACGTAATACTGCCATTTGAACAACTGGTACTATGTATAATCTAAATTGCAGTTCTGAATAGAATAAAAAAAATCTCTAATAAAATCTTTTGCTTGCTTATATATATATATATATAATGTGAAATAATTTTTCTTTTCCATTTATATAGAGATCTCATGCATTTAATTCAATATTCATACCTGATACATTAGATATTCGTTACTAAACTTTTGAAACAAGGACTGCATTGGTATATGCTTACGGTTTATTTAATTTCATATTAGATGTATACTATAATCACTTAGTTCATTCTACAAATGGGAAAAATTATACCTTTTAAAAGCAGATAGTCATAACACTTTTCAAAGTCGAAATTAAAAAATTGTTTTAATACTTTTATTAATATTTTTTATTAATTATCAACACATATATGAATGATTTTTCCAAGTAATGAAATATTTAGATGCAATTTAACTTCTGAAAATAAAACTCATACACAGAAGAGTCAGAGAAGGTAATCCCCTATTTTAAATGTACGTGTGAAAGAAGATTTAAGATTATAGCAGATTAACAAAAAATTAAAATTGAATCATTAAAACTTCTAATAACAACAAATGATTTTATGTCATATCTTAAATTATATGGAATATATATCATTCACTGTCAAAGACACAATACAACAAAGAAATGTACTTGTTCATATAATACACTTTTTTTAACTACCCAAAATCTAATATAATTACATGTGATCTAAATTTCAATAGTAAAATATTTGAAACTCTCTCTATAAGTACGTTTCAGTCATATTAAGACGCGTTTGGGCTTTTAAAATGTAATCATGATTATAAATTTCTGATATCTAAGATCCTTCTTTAGTATGAACACGCAAATGATTTATTAAGTTTTTTTATGTCTTTGAGAAAAAAATATTCTCGCAAATATCACACACATAAGGTTTTTTTTCTTCATATGAATGCGCAAATGGGTTTTCATGTCATCTATTAATAAGTAAGCCTTTTTGCGAAAATCACATTCATAAGGCCTTTCACTATTATAAATGCGCAATTTTTATTCAACTAACTATATTGTGTAAAACCCCTTTTGCTAATTTCACAATCCCTTGTGATCTAAAAGCCCTTGAAGATTTTAACCTTTCATTCTCTTTAAGGCTTTTTTTTCCTAATATGGCCTTTAAGTATAATTTTAAGATGGAAGTTGCGGAGATGTCGAAGGACAAGAACTGGGCAATCTTGAATGAGAACCCGACCTGTGTTCCTGGGGCTCCTAGAAACGCTGCTGTTGCTCATTTTAGACTTTTGAGCAGGGCATGACTGTCTGAGATCGCATCTCTACAGAACTGGTGTCGCCGACTCACTGGACTGTACTCTGTGTGACTGATCAGCCTATGACTGTTGAACATTTGGTCGTGTGCCCTGCTCTAATTAGTCTTTATTAAATTGTCGGAAAATATTGGACAGCACGTGCACTAATGGCATAGGTGCTATTGTAGTGTGTGGCATTTGTAAAATAAATAAATATTAAAATATAGAACAATTGAGACAAACAATAATCATTGAATTAAAAGTTATTTATTCGAAATTAATTAACAGAATAATTAAATAATAAAGCTGGTATTTTTTTTTAAAAAACAGATATTTGTAGTAAAATTTCAAACATTTTTTAAAAATTATACATTAATGTAGTACTTCAGAAATATCTTGCTTTATTTGTAACACCTTTTTTTAATTAATATTTCCTTTTTAAAAAGCTTTTTTTTATCTATAAAGAGGTGTGGTCGAATTCCCATATTTGTTTGTTTACATTTTTCAATTGAAGTTTTATCCAGTTTCTAATTTCCAGGCATACAAGAATGATATATCAATGGGAAGATAATAATGCAACGAATATAACTGAATAAACTAAAAAATGATATTTAGGTCATTTTGTTTTGATACATCATGTCAGAAGCCCGGTGCTGCCTGACACGGACAAGGAAAGAGGGAAGGTAAAAGGAGTGGTAACAAGAGAAAACAGAGCTCTACGAATGCTGACATGTTTTAATTACCTCATTTCACACACTAAAACAGTTCGGGGATTTGATCAAATCACTTACATACATCAGGAAAATGACCTCAAAGATACTTTATTTTAACATCTTCCATGAATTAATCGTCTCCCTAAAAGATTTGAAGAAAGCTCTAATTTCATCATTTTCCTGCAACAGATACAATGACATAAAAAATGAACTAAGAGATATTAAATAAATTCAAATTGCAGCTTGCATCTTTTCCTCCACGTCTATGTTTGCAATTTATTTCTTTTTAAAATGTAGGAAAATAATAATAAAAATATACATTAAATATTTAAGCCATCAAAAAGCAATGTGTTTCATAACAATTGAGAGATTGTTTACTGATACCCCTTTTCGAAGCAACAGGATTATTTGCGAAGAGCCTCATAATTTCAAACCACGGTCAAGTGAATATTACGTCTCTTGAATAGAGAAACGTTCTCACCCTCCCTTCCTATAAAACTCCACACTATACAGTGAAATCTTTGAGCTTCGACTAATTTAACGTGTCTTCCCTTCATCATAACGGGTCCTAAGGTTCGCCTTGACTCGAACTTTCGGTGCAACAATGAAGGCAATGATAAATGAGATTAACTGTTTCCACAGTGTTCAAATAAAACAAATAAAGATGCCTTGATCGCAAACTGTAAGAGAAAAAAATAATCAACTGTGTATTAAATATATTAAAAATATTTCTCTGTGCTGTAAATCTCTGTAACACTTAAGAAATGATTCAAGAGATTTTTCTATCAGAAATATGTACATAAAATCTAAATAATTATAATACTTAATTATAATTGAGTAACTGTTCAATAAAAAAATAAATAAACTCTGAAGTTAAAAAAAAAAAAGTTTGTTGATAATAGCCTATCATTCGGATTTCTTCTGTCTATGACTGGTATAAATGAAAGCTTCCAAAATAAAATAAAATTGTACTCACCGACTTGATTAAATAAAAACGCAATTTAATTTCTTATTAACCTCTTGAGTTCACTTACAGCTCAACCAAGTGATATATTTCAAAACGATTCGAATTTTGAATCACAAACATGAGCTGACGATAAATAAAATTAAATCGGAGTTTGGGTCCAATAGTTCTTTGTCTGTGTCCATTATATACTAATTTCAGAGTTTTTGAAAATCCAATACGATTTAACTTATACCAGAATTAAGCAGATTTGGAATGACAATCTCTGAGTATATTACCCATCAGTCTCCAATTTGATACTCTGCAAACCCATGCCAAATAAAAATTCCATGAGATTAAAAACTTATTGCGTAATCATATTACAAATATTAAAAAAAATTACAGTAGAGGAGTGTCATGTATAATTTACTAATTAAACTTAATTTTAAAAAATTAATTTTCCAACTATTTAAGGTATTAAAAATCATGCATTTGATACTCTGGAGAAGTGTGTTGCTGTACTTGTTTCTTATACATCCTGATCTGGATCAGATCCAGGCAGGTGCTGCTTCAGATCCAGGTCCAAGAAATTCTTCTTGGCAAGGGGCTAGATGTACGCTTGACGTTGGCCGTAGCCTTGGACATCATACAGGTGGCTGTACTATTTAGCTCGGTTCCACCCCAGTTTAGAGAGAAAACTCCCTGGAAGGGTCAGGAGCCTCCCATCTCTGTTCCCTTCCACCAACCTCACGAGCGGACTTGCGTCAGGATGGCTATTTAGAGTACCCCAAGCCGTAAAGGTAATATATATTTACAAACATCCATGTCTTCTCCGGGATTGGGAAACCAAGGCTCTTAGGCACAAGCATTCAGCTTCGCTAATTTCTATACGGTATGGAAGAATAGGAGAAGTGTAATTATTTCTAATAAAAATTATTAAGTCATTACCTTAATTATATTACATTTGATTTAATTAAATCATGATTTCATTTAAAGGGCTTGTTTAATAATATTGATCTAAGATATGAGGATATTTACGTAAGATACCATCGACCATTTTCGCTAAGTCAAAAGAGACATCGCTAAAAATAACGTCACCAGGTTTCCACATTTCTGTACATGTGTGAAAACAAGAGTTTCCGAGCATTTTCCTTCCATCTTAGTCTACCAATTCAAAAATAACTTCCAGATTTAGAATTTAATCCCGTATTCTTGAAAAGAAAAACAAACGTACCCTTGAAATATAGATGATTGAAAGATGCAACACCATATAAAATATTTAAGTGATCAAAACGCTGTAATTACATTTAAAATTGTGCTAAATATGAGTTTTTTGCTTTATAGTCACCTCTACATAAATTCGTATTTGTATGATTCTAAATGTTGTCTTACAAATCCAATTAGTCTTTTATTAGACTCCTAATATGTCGGCTACTTGCGCATTAGATCGTATTTTTGAAAATACACTGCTGGCCACCGTAAATGCAACACCCTGAAGGAAGCATGCAAATAACATGAAATTTACATAATGCATTAGCGGAGGTGAGATATGCAAATGAGTATATTTTCAGCGTAGACACACATCACGCGTGCCTGTGGTGCCACCTCAAAGCGCTATTTAATGTGTGCTTGGAGATTTCGATTATTTCAAGTTCGGCAATTGTGTTTTTCTTGTGGTTTTTTTCAAAAAACGATCAGTTATGTCTCTTAGAAAACAGCGATGAGCTTTTGATCAAGTATCCGAGTTCGACAGAGGAAGGATAGTGGCCTACCGAGATTGTGGATTATCTTTCAGGGAAATCGGTAGTCGTGTTCGACGAAACCAAACAACAGTAATGCGGATATGTGACCGTTGGATGCAGAAGGGTACGACGACCGACGTGGTCGATCGCATCTAACCTCAGTGCACCACTTCATGTGAAGACAGGCAAAATGTGCAAATGGCAGTGACGGATCACTCAGTCACATCACGAACCATAGCACAGCACATTGAGTCTGTAACGCATCATTCAGTGTCTGCGCGTACCATTCGACGCCAATTACAGCAGAGTGGTCTGTCTGCAAGACGTCCATTGCTTGGTCTACCCATTGACGCAGAACCACAGACGTCTCCGCCGCCAATGGTACGATGACAGAAGGATGTGTTAGACAGAATGGAATGAAGTTGTCTTTACTGACGAGTCACGCATCTGTCTGCAACACCATGATGGTCGGATTCGAGTATGGAGACACCGTGGAGAGAAGAAGCTGAATAGCTGCGGTATGCACCACCACACTGGTCTTGAACCAGATATTATGGTATATGTCGGTATTTAATATCACTCTCGTACTCCTCCAGTACGCATTGCCGGGACTTTAAACAACCAGGGCTACATCTCCGAGGTGTTGAAGCCAGTTGTCCTTCCTTATATTCAGGGCTTAGCCACAGCCATTTTCAACAGGATAATGCTCGACCACACGTGGCATGCATTGTCCAAAGATTCTTCGTCAATCACCAGATTGAATTGCTTCCCTGGCCGGCTCGCTCTTAGGATCTTTCACCGATGGAAAACATGTGGTCCATGGTTGCTCAACGATTGACACAGATTACACCGCCAGCTGCCACACCAAATCAACTTTGGCAACGTGTGGAAGCTGCTTGGTCTCTTGTACCCCAAGAACACATCCAAAGTCTCTTTGAATCAATGCCGAGGCGTGTAGCAGCGGTGATCTCCGAACAATGGCGGCTACTCTGGCTACTAATTCTGGAAGAAACCACGCTTCACAGAAGACTAAAAATTTAATCATTTGATACTTGGTCAACATGTTATCTACAAAATAAATTTTGTTGTGCTATCTCTTGTCTTTCTTGGTGTTGCACTTACGGAGGCCAGCACAGTGTATTTCACTACATTCACTTCTGTAGATAATATGTCAAAAATTTTAAAACTCACAACAAAATAAAAGAAAAATACACCAGAATTTAAATGTTATAAACAAAATTATTTTTTAACATGTGCTAACAATTTTTTAGAGTTTGAACTTGATCGAAAACAGTTAACTCTCTCAGGACCATGATCCCATATATTAGATCACGCGTTTCTCCCTCCACGGCCCATGATATCATATTTGTGATTGATCTTTCCCTGCTTGTAGGCCCATGATCACACTGGTGAGATCAGAGTTAGGAACGTTTTTATATTAATTTTTACAAGCACTAGATGTATGTGGCGGTTAAAAACATTTGTTTTTAATGTTTCATAAAACTTTGAACTTCAATATATGCTTTCGTCTCCATGTTTTTTTTTTTAATTAGATCCGAAATATTTATGAATATAAGCAAATGCTCATGTTTATTTTTCGAGAGAATCGGACATTTAGAGGTCCGTGAACTATAGCTCTATGGATTTCTGTTTATACTTTGAATAAGTTGGTTTAGTTTTCTAAAATATTTTCTATATTAGTATTTAAATGTATGGTATTTTTGTCAATTTTTTTGAAAGTGTATGTAATATTTTTAATATAATGAAAATATTTTCTTTTAAATTCGCAACTGTTTTTTTAAATAGAGCGAAAAAATTTGTGTACTCCATCTTCAAATATTATTAATGATAGTAAATTGTACATTTTACTGTATTTGATTGCATTTCAAATTTTATATGAATTTTTAAAGGAAATTAGGCTTAGCAGGGAAATTCGACCGGTCTTCTGCATGCGTATCCTCTATGAACGTACTGGCCTTGGGAAGTGCTTCTTTATCTTTCCGCTGGTGCTGAAGGGATAACCCCTAGTAGTTGCATATCGGCAAATTCTTGACGACGTTTGAGAATTTGTCGGAATGGGTCTATGGTATAATTCTTAAGTAGTTAACTTAATTGAATGTTTCGTTTTGTTAAAAAATATTGTAAGCCTTTCTCGGAAGTCATAGAACTTAATACTGAAAACACTGATTTCATTTTAATTACTTCATACTATATACAGTAATTTAGAATTAAAATACTAGTTAGTTCAAGTGAATTACCTTTGCTTTTTACGGTATGCTCTAAAATCCTTTTCCTGGCACTAGATTACCAAATAATTCAAAAATCCCTTTGTATTCATTTTATTACAAAAAATCCAAAAGATAATTGTGTGTGCTTCAAACATTTAGTAACAATAGTGATATTCCGTTAACTTTATAGATCCCCATTTCAACAACTTCTTCAAAGTCTAATCTAAATATCGTAATGAAAACACAAGTTAAATAAAACTTCTCTAGTAAATATATATTTTTTACAAAATTGTTTAGATATTTTTAAATTGAAACGTAATAATATCAGAAACTAGTGATAGGATAGCATAAAAATTTATCGTCAGAGAAACCTCCCAAAATATAAATAAAAAATATATAAAATATCGTTTTCCTTTTAAAGCAAATTTTGGTCCATATATATATATATATATATATATATATATATATATATATATATATATATATATATTATGTGAAACAATTTTTCTTTTCCGTTCATATGTACATCGCATGCATTTGGCTAAGTACTGATACCTGATAAATTAGACATTAGTACCAAACGTTTCAAACGAAAAGATGGCTTTGATAAACAATTAAAAATTTATTCAATTTCATATTATGTTGTCAATACAATAACTAAGTTCATACTTCAAATATGGAATATCATACATTTTAAATAGCAGATAGTCAAAACACTTCATAGTATAAAATAGAAAATATATCTTTATGGTCAAATATAATATCATTAATAGTCAAAATATGCTTAAAGGACTTTTATCAATAACAAAAAATTGATGCAATTCAACGTCTCAAAACGAAATAAATTCATACATAAAAGAATCATAGAATATAAGACCAATGTTTTAAATTCAATTAAAAAAAGAAAATATAAAGCCATAACATATTTAAAAACAATTAAAATTGAATTATGCAAAATGCAACTGTCTACAAATGATTCTATGCCATAAATTTTAAAGTATGTAGTACGTATACGTGAACGGGTACGTAGAAGTTTAAGAAACAATACGACACTAAAAAAGTGTCACTATTCTCTCATAATATAGCTCCAAACTTTCCTCATTTAAACTTCGACAAAATATAATATAATTACAATAATCCAAAAATTTCTATATATTAAAACCCAGAAATATAACTATTTTAAATTGTATGAAGGCGCGTATGCGATTTAAAATGTATAATCTTAGAGAAAAACATGCAGCAAATTTCTCAAATCTAAGGTTCGTCGGTAGTATGAATACGTAAATTATTTATTAAGTTACGTCTTTGAGAGAAAGCCTTCTCACAAATATCATACATATAAGGCTTTTCTTTAACATGAATGCTCAAATGCCTTCTTAAGTTACTTCTGTCAGAGAAAGCCTTGTTGCAAAATTCACAATTAAAAGGCTTTTCATCAGTATGAATACGCAAATGATTTCTTAAGGTACTTCTTTAGAGAAAGCCTTGCTGCAAATGTCACAAACATAAGACTTTTCTTTAGTATGTACACGCAAATGTGTTTTCATATGACTAAAATGAGTGGAAGCCTTTTTTTTCCAAATTTCACAAACATGAGGCTTTTCATTGTTATGGATACGTAAATGAGTTTTTAAAGGTTCCTTTCGACTGAAAGACTTGTTGCAAATTTCACTAGCAAAAAGTTTTCCTTCAGTATGAATGCGCATATGAATTTTTAGATTTCCTTTCTGAGTAAAACTTTTGTTGCAAATTTCACAGACATAAGGCCTTTCTTCAGTATGATTACTCAAATGCCTTTCTAAGTTTCTTCTGTCAGAGAAAGCTTTGTTACAATATTCACAAACATGAGGCTTTTCCATAGTATGTATTCGGAAATGTATTTTCATTTGATCTTGTTGAGAGAAAGCCTTGTTGCAAATTTCACAAGTAAAAGGCTTTTCTTCAGTATGAACACGCAAATGATTTCTTAAGCTATTTCTTTCAGAGAAAGCTTTGCTGCAAATTTCAGAAACATAAGGATTTTCATTAGTATGTACACGCAAATGTGTTTTCATAGGACCAAGTTGAGTGAAAGCCTTTTTGCAAATTTCACAAACATGAGGCTTTTCATTGTCATGGATACGCAAATGAATTTTTAGATGTCCATTTCGAGTGAAAGACTGGTTGCAAATTTCACAAACATAAAGTTTTCCTTCAGTATGAATGCGCATATGGATTTTTAGATTTCCTTTCTGAGTAAAACTTTTGTTGCAAATTTCACATGCGAATGATCTTTGTTTGGCATGAATTTGTAAATGTCTTTTTGATTTGCTTCTTTCAATATGATCATTAAAAAACAACAGTCCAGGTCCATTTGACATATCCGAGTTTACTGCGTCCGTCTCAGTTGAAGTTTCATTATGTTCTCTAGAAGGTTGCATTTGTTTAATATGAAGACATGGCCGATTATATAAAAAGTTATTTGTTTCTCGTTCTTCGCCACAAAGATAGCATTTACTCGTTTCATCCATTTTAAAAATACTCCTGAATTATCTGCCATCAGACAGCATTCGTTACTAAATTAATGTTTCTCTCTTGATAAATTTATGTGGCAAGTGAACCGATTGCTTTATACAAAACGTAGCATAAACGTTCCTTTTGGATAGCCTCTAATTTTTCAATAACTTGCAAATAGCTATCGATTAACTTCACTTTATATACGTAACTTTAAGGGGTCTCAGGGGTGTTAAATTTCTCTAGAACATATATACAATATACAATACTAGAAAATATAAACAATTTTCAAACCGGTATAATTCTTTTAAATTTAAATTAAATAATTCGAATCTTTTACACCTTATTTATAAAGGAATGGGGCTTCAGAAAAGTATAAAATGTTTAAAATATAATCATAATTTAAAACATTATAAGCATATGAAAATAAGACACTTTTCTGTAAGAAATATTTATTAAGTTTTACGTCGCGCATGCTATTTTATAAAATAGTAACCTTAATTATACTAGCTAAAAGTTGATTAATAAAGGTAAATATAATCTCATTACACTGTAGCTATTTTTATATAAACAGAATAATAAGTTACATATTTTAATAAATAAAAAAAGAATACCTTTTTTAAAAATATTTAAAAAATTGCAACGTTTTACAAATATTTTGCAATACAAAAGATATATAATACTAAAATTAGGTAGGGCTTAAAGAGTATGTTGCATTTTATAAATCTTAAATTTGTGTACATCAGAGGCTACTATTTTAGAAAAATGCATGCGCAACGCAAAAAATACTTAATATTTATCACAGAATTTACATATACTTATGTTTTTTAAAATTATTATTAATTTTAAACGTTTATACTTTTCTAAAATTTTTATTAATTTAAAAAAAAAATTAAGCAGTGCTTTGAATTCCCATTTGGAAATTTAAAGGGGGTTTTGGTTTATCAATCATAAATGGAAACAAAGGGCTAATGGACGTCGGACTTCAACATCTTAAACCATGGTCATGCGAGACAAGAACACCCCACGGAAAAAGGACCGGTTGGGGTTTTTGAGTTCGAAAAGTTCACTAAAGATCCGCCATATGGGAGGCAATGCCCAAATCTGTAGAGAACTCAAACTTTTTCCCCCTTTGTGTGGTGTGGGGGGTAAGGCTGCCAGTTTAAGTGTCGTTTTTTATCCTTGACTATGTGTCAAATTAGAATTTCGTCAAAAAGCCCGTGGTGAACTTTGGGACGTTGTTTCACCACCGCATTTTTTCCGAACTTCCACCCCATGACAGATTTAATGTGGGGTAACCCTTCGCAGGCTTTTTTTGGGCACAAGGTTGAAATTTGACATGCAGGCCATGAATACGTGACCATGACCACTGAGTTTCCGGGAACACTGACTTTTATTCATATGCGTATTATATAAGTATATTTGTTTTGGGTCGGGAAAATTTAAAAAAATGGGGTGCCAACCTGGTGTCTTCTCCCCTTGACAAGGGTTTCCCAAAATACGAGACCCCAATCTCTAATTATGTTTTCTCTATCTTTGAAATGAGACAATAAACAATCATCAATCAATTAACAAGAATGGTCTGGGATCACTTTTCTGACGAAAGCAGTCTTATAAATTTATATTCCAAACATAATGCTTAGAAAAAAGTGTGTTGTAATTTGTATGTTCATTAGAAATTAAACTACATTTATTTTCAAGCGTATCATTTTTTCCCCATGATTGGGGCGTAAAAATTCAAACTCTTAAATCAATTTAAAAAATTTTTTACGGCCAATGCCCTTTTGGTTTTGGTCGTAAACTGTGTACAAAAAGTTTTTTTTCTGGTATGGATTCATTTCATTCTGAAATGAATTCCCACCGGGAAAGCGGTGGTGAGCATTAAGTCAATCGCGATCGACCAGTGGACCGCCAAGACATTTGGGGATGACCACCTTTACTAAGACCTAAGACGAGTATCTTAAAGAAGCATATTAATGGAACACTGACACCAACTAGACTGGAAAATTCAGATTTTCACAATCGATGCGATAGCGTTTACTTAAGGAAATGATTCGATGTTTGTAAACGCTTGTACCTTCAGAAGCTACAGAATCACAAGATATGTTATGTAGAGGAAAAATGCGATCAACGTGGCTGTGGAAATATTTTCCCTCACGCCGATTGAAGAGAAAAATAAACGTTAATGATCAACACTTCTCGTGATAGCCAGGGATTGGCTACTGAGGCATAACCCTAAAGCACGCGTTTTCGCGGAAATGGGCTCTGGTGGTAACATTCCGTCCTGCGACGGTGCGGGAATCTTAAGCAAATGTACTAAGTACATACGTAGACTCTTATTATTATGTTTGTAATTTGCGTTTTGCTTTAAACACAATTTTAATGTAATACTTTTTTTCGTCAGTAAATATAGTCAGTAGACAAATTTATATTTCGTATCTGTTATTAAGTTATAATGAATATATACATAGTATATTGTAGGCCTTTTTTTAGCTTATTACACCTACATAATACTGGGTGACCGCAACAACTTCAAAAAATCAGAAGTAGGCCGTACCCTGGAAAAAATTGCCCACTCCTGGTGTAGAACGATAAATCCATCAAGGCTTAAGTCATTATGTTGGGATGGTATCGAAGTTTGGAGATTTAAGTGCCAGCTCTAGTGTTGTCCTCCTCATTTAACTTAAGATCAAAATCATGAAACCCTTCACCAAATACCATCTGTAGCTTTGAAATGCATTGTTATTAAACAATCAACAAAACAATTCAAAATTTACTGTCAATTTTATTTCCTCTTTCATGTTAAGTTGCGTATTTTCTCTCTGTGAGTACTAAAATAATGTCGCATAATAAAACTTTTTTTTATTTATTTTCAAATGGTATGCTAATCATATATTAAAAATCGTAGTAATTATTATACATATTTATATTTCTTAAGTGAATTTAGAGGGGTAGGGCCCAGCGTCTAGCCAATCAGAGAATTCATCTCGCCCGAATGTAGCCCCGGGGTTGGGTAGACGCCCCGACCTGACAGTTGGTAATTCCTTATTTTTATGTTGCACCTAGAGCCTTTCAAATATGGGTTAATTTATCTATACTGATTTTTAAGGTCAAACTTTTATAGAACTCGAAGGCTATTTCCGTGGCCCTCGTTATATTGAACTATTACCAAGTGACGAGAACGACAGCTGAGTTGTCACCTAATTTTTTAAGTTTTCTCAGCGCGGTTTGGGACTAGATAAATTTAACTTATACCAACTCCTCCACACGGCAAGTCTTTAGTGTCACCTGACTCGAACCCATAATTCAACAGAAACAACGACGATCATGAGTTTACTACAATGACCACTCCTCATCTTAAGCGGCCCCAATAAATTGTTCGAAACATGTTTTATAGTTTAGAAACCTTAATTTAAATTGTTAAATACATCAATACTATAGAGAGAAAACCAGAACACGTTTGTAAAGTGTAGGAATATATATTGTAATCAAATATTTTACAAGTATTAAATACTATATTTTTGGCTAATTTTTGTTTTTATTTGATTATAATTATTTACCTGAAATGATTTATTTTTCTATATGTGATTTCATTTGAAAGATATTTTCACCAATTTCTTTTTTGCTTTATAGAAGTGAATGTGTATTTATTGACATCGCAGGATTAACCATCACAAGAAACTATTGGAACAGACTGGTAAATTTGAACTTTAGTCAAGTGACGAGGATGACTCCTGAGTGGGCACCGCAGTATCCTAAATTCCGAACCATGCTAATGCAGCTACTTACATCATTGGGTGAGTGAGTGAATATTAACTTCGCCTTATTCAACTACTAGAGGGCTTTTGACGACGGATCACGAAATTATGAACCTTGGTCAAGTGACGAGTCGACGAGTGACACCTAAGCTGGCATTCTCTCTCCTAAGTTCCACACCACACTAATGGAAGGACGTTAGAACCTCGACCATTTTAACGTGTTGATTCCTTCTGTACGAAAAGTCTTCAGTGGTACTAGACCCAAACTAATGACACGCCGGCCTCTTCCAGTGCAAAACCCATCTTGAACAGAGTTACGTTAAATACTTTAAATATTTCAAGGCCTATAGTTCTATCGTTGGCGTGTTGTAGAAGTTTGGAGAGGTCATGTTTCCTCCTCGTCACTTGACCATGCATTAAAATTACAAGGTCTGACGTTAACGTTAATAAAAACTCGTTCACCATCCAGTCCATTCACAGAAGAAGTTAGTGTAGATTTTTCAAATATTAAATTTTGTAAAATTAAAACTATTATGACTAAAAATTGCAATAATGTCCAAATACAATAACATTATAAAAACATTTCTTTAATATTATTATTTGCCTCATTATACATTTTTCAATTATCTCCAAATGAAATCATTTATCTTATGTTATTTATCTTTAGTAATCATTTATCTTAGTTTCCACACTAAAATATCATGTCTCTTATATATTATTTGTATAGAATTGTTTGCCATTTTTATTTAAAAATATAATCCCTTTTCTTTACAAAAACCAATAAGGAAGTTGTTAATGAAAGAGCAAATGAAATGTTGGAACATGTATTCTCGAATTTGGATTAGAATTAATTTTAAATTCGAATGTAAATTAAATATTGCTGAAATGAAATATTAAAAATTTAAATGCCATTTTTTTTTTACTTGCATGCAATATATTTTCCCTTCAGACCTAAATGCAACAAAAAGCAAATTACGAGTATGTTAATGAATGAAGTTATGATGGAACTTGACTGAAGGTAAAGTTTTTATAAATAAAAAGAATAACAAAAGTAAAATAATCAAATTAAGTGAAAACTTTTAACAAAATGAAGAAATTTCATTGAACCCAATAAAATAAATCCACAACCTCGAATGTAATCCATTGAACGAAAACTATAAAATGCTTAAAAAATCATGATTTATAGCGTTGAAACACGCACCACTGTTGGAGAATGTAGTTTTGAATAGTTATTATAAACATATTGCTATTGTCAACGACAATGTGAAAAAACACTTTGTCTTTATTATCATATCCTATTTCCTACGTTTGAAACTTCACCACATCACGTTTGCTCATCAAATCCTTTACAATAAATGAACGAAACAAAATTTTCCATTTCCCTCTTACATTTTCATCACAAGAGTCCCTTCTACTCAGTAGATGTGAGCAACGCATTATCTTGTTTTCTTCTGTCCAGTTGCACACGGTAGTGGCAATTATTAACTAAAACGAGAATGGCAGGATATTCAAAATTCTCTTTCTAAAGTCATGTATCTTCTTGAAACTATGTCTTAAGTTAATAAAGGAAACGGGTATGACCAACTAATCTATGGCAGAGTAGCAATTCCAATGTATTTCTGAACTTTGGAAGAAAATACCGAACGTCGTCTCTTTGAGAGATCATCATTATAGAGAACATTCTAAAGATATATCGAAAAAAGTTGTTTGGAAACATGAATTGTTATTCATATTACGTTTAATCCTCACACATCCTCCCAGAAACATGTATTATCCCCTCTATATAATACATAGTTCTGGAAAATATATTCTCAAGAATATTTTCAATGGATATTCTTTTTCAAGAATATCCATATAAGCATAAGAAAACTGAAACACTGAGGTGATTCTGTAATTGTTTTGCCAACGATCTTGTGATTTCGAGAAACTCTTACCTATCGGAAGAATGCAAAATTTTGAAATTGTATAGGGACATGTGTGTTAAGGCCTAGTGTTCGAATGGTAGCGTATCGTGCATCCACACCATAGGTCCAGGTACTAATCCCGGGCTCTGCAAATCAACTCAGCTATTCATTCCTACTGCAGTGGCTCTATAAATGAGTACCGAGGTTGATTGGGGGCTTAAACACTGGGTGTCTCGCTTCAGACTGACAACCTGATCGGGACATCTAGTCGTGCACCTAGTCAGCAACCAAGAGTCACGTATACTGGAATGGGCACAGTTGGCCCTGACCCTCATGAACTGTTTCGCCAATGAGTTTGAGTGTATGGGGAGATATTGTCCAATAATTTGCACCATATATGTCACTGCAAGTCTAATTTCCTACAAGATATGCTGTTTTACAGGACGATGATGCTGCCCAATAGTATGGTGGATATGACCTTCGGCGTGTAACCGAGTAGATTCGGTTTCGATTGCCGCGAGTAAGGCATGGTCGTATATTCTTCGGGAAAAGAAGTGGGACTTTTGCCTGTAATGGATTCCCGTCTCGAATGGATCTGTTCAGTTATATGCTGCGATCATCATTTGTAATAAATGTCTACATTCTTCTGTTTCTATTGTATGTTTCTCTTCTTCCACTCGTATTTCATATGTACCCCAGGATAGAAAGACACAACAACAACAGAAGCAGGACTATGATGCTTCGATTCATGCAATTACTTCATGCAGCAACACAAACGGGATTTGCATTTCTCGTGAAGTTCATAATATTGTAAATTTCTTTATATAGCGTGTATACTTTTTCTTATCTACTAAATCCATTTCTTCCAAAGGCAATGTTATTTCTGATCATTGTTTTTACAAATTGTTTAAGTAAAGATTGAAACAAAACTGTAGGATCCTGCAAAAGCATCGAATAGAAAGGTGAATATCAATTGAATTTATAATGCTTGTAAAAGATACTGTTAGATTTTACTTAATTATAAGCAATTGTGAACTTAAAGGACATGATACAATAGAGATACACTGATATTATAGTTGATTTTGGGTTTTTATTTAAATTTAAATTTTAAATGAGGTAATTTTCAAATTTAATACCGGATTTTAAATGATTTTTACATTTGCCATTGGTTTATTTTTAATATTTGGCTGTATATATGCAACCATTGCATAATCTTATATTGAACAAAAAAGTTTAAAAAGATAAAGGTCGTCTGTCAAATATGTTCAAGTAATATGGGATTTTGTTTTCCCACCGTATGGAAGCAGTTACATGTTTTTAAAAAAAGTTTAGAAGAACAAATTTTTGGACGCATTTCATTTTTCCGAAAAATAAATATACTTTCGAGGTAGGAAAGTATATTTTTTTTTAATATTATTTTTTACAAAGAACCTGTTTTCCTTGATGAAACGCTTGCTGTTTTTATGAAAGTTTTGAGCAATTTTTTCAAAATATAAATAGGTAAAATTTTTAATTTGATTTTTTGCTTTTCCTATTATTTGGCTAGTACGAATAGAACATTGATATATTTTTAAAAGTCAATGTGGAAATAAGGCTTTTAAGAGTAAAATTATAACTGTCATCTTTCTTCTGCATGTACATTTCATTTCTTTTTATTTCCTCTAAGATAGAACAATAATGAAAAAAATGTACGCATTGAATGTATAACGTTTTTAAAGAAATAACCGTTTCACACAAAACATGACATTTTTGGCAAGATAACTGTTGTAGAAGTGCCTTATAATTTTGAATTACGGGGAGTAAGTGAGTGAATAGTAACGTCGCACTGTTAAGCTACAGGAGGGCTTTTGGCAACGGACCACGTAATTCTGAACCATGGTGAAGTGACATGGACGACACCTGAGCAGGCACCCCTTCTTCTAACTACCACACCAACTGAGCTTGAATTATGGGGAAGTGACGAGAACGACACTTCAGCTGGGATCCTCCTTTTCAAATATCCACGAGCAGGTAAGGAATTTGAGTCTCGACAAATGTAACTTACAACCTGGTATTAAGAGGAATATTGACTTGAAACCCTATATCATTGAGGCTGGCAATCATCACTCAACAGCTTCCATAAATATTTGAGATGTTTTACTTTGTAATTAAATTTTAGTAACTCTTTGCTGTGTTAAAAATATAGTTTTATTCCAAAAATAGTGTCCTAAATGTTTACACTAACATCCCTGACATCATCTTTGACAAATGTTTTGACAATTAAATTCATTGCATTCATTGTTTGTGAGTAAATTTAGCTATTATTTATATGTAATTATTTGTGATTTTCAGACGTCGAAAAAAGGTTAATATAAATAAAAACAAAAAGAAGAAACTTTTAAAATAAAAGAGGTAATTAACTTTATTAAATCCAAGCGGGAATACACTTTTCATTTTTATTCCCCAAATCCCTAGAGTAGCTAAATAGGGCGACGTTAATATTCCCACACTCATTCAAATGAAAATATTAACTTTGTTAAATATAAACTTAATGTGAAATATAAAACTTAATTAAATATAAAAAATTTATAACTTAATTAACATAACTTAATTAAATATAAAAAATTAACTTTGAATCTCAATGAGTGAGATTGAGATTCAAAGTTAAAATATAAATATTTAAATATGAATCAGATATATAAAATTCCAAAATATAGGTTAAAAAATTGTTCGAAATTTATATAAAACTTAAGAATTAAATAAGAAAAATCGGCTGGAAAATATTTTAAGATGCAAAAAAAAAGTCAGTCTTTCTTAAACTTGAGAGTTATTATACACAGGTTAACATTTCTATAAAGGTTTTAGATAAAAAAAATAGTGGCCGCGGTAGCCGAGTGGTATATGTATTAGATCGTGGCTTGCCTTGTCACGAGATCGAGCCCAGTACCACTACCCGACGTGTTGGCAGTGATGTCGCTAAACTGTCGTGAGAAATGCCGAAACCTCCTGTGGTGTGGTAGTTAGGAGAGGGGGGTTCCAGCTCAAATGTCTTCCACGTCACTTGACCATGGTTCAAAATTATGTGGTCCATCACCAAAAGCCCTCGTGTAGCTGAACAGTATGTCGTTAATATTCAATCAATCAATCTCGATGAAAATAAAAATATGGTATTTTAAATACTTTCGATTTTGTTATAAGTTGTACAAAATCTACATTTAACTATAAAATACATTGTATTAATATTCTTTGCGTACAGTAACTTTACAGTGAAATGTACATAAATTTAAATAATAACACTCAACCTTTTCGACTCTGCTTAAAACCAAGTCACTTTTTAATTAAAAGAGTGAAATTGAAAACCATATAATAAACGCTGAAGTTAAATAAAACAAATCTTCTATAGAATACTAGTTGCCACGCCCACGCGTTGCTGTGGATTACTTTGAATAACTTGATTTAATGCTACACCTAAGCCATTCTATGAAGCCAATTAATCTTCGTTTACAATTTCGAAGAGTTGAAATAAACATAAAACAACATAATGTTTTTAATTTTGTATTTCATTGATCTCCTATTTGAGTATAATATATTACATGAAATACTTACGAAGTCTTAAGTATCCACATATAAAAATAGTTTTATATATTTACTACATTACGTATAAGGATGCAGTCCCATTTAGTTGCCTTACTATCCAACAAGTTAGTTAGAAAAACACAGCTGATTGGATTATCTTGAAATTGTACTCCCGTGCTTATAGTCAATTGAAGTATTTTGATGTTTCGCTTAAAAACGATTTTTCAATCATGCGTTAATCTCAAAAGCAAATTAAAGTGAGGAAAGACTAGTAATGTCGGTCGAAAATACCCAGACAGTTGTACGACAACACCCCGAATAAATACCTTCACCTTAAATATTCCAAATTTTATATAAGTGCTTTTAAGCGAGGAATTGCTTATTTAAGCCTTAAGCACTGGACAATAGATTAGCGATTGAGTCTTTTGCAATACTGTAGCTTATTCCGCTTTTTCTGTAATGATGTACATTGTGTCCTGCTTTATTAATATCTAATACCAGCTTGAATTCTGAACGTAAATTTTTTCCACCATCTAAACAAAGTGATAACAATGCGCTTGAAGATGCAATCGCCATTGCAATTTTATTTTAATCGTGTATTTTTGTGAGTCTGAGCCACAAAGCCTAGTTGCCATAGAAAATTTAGAAAATCCGCAAGTGTGAATGAACGCAAAGGCCATTTCAGCCCCTCAGCCTGATATACAGCAAAGTTACAGAAATTTCTGAAATCTGAATGCATATTCTTGTTCCCAAAGCCGAGTCACATCCACTGGCCATTTTTGGGTCACCTATTCCTGCAAGTTCATTCCCTGAAGGGGGCATTAGGGTCGTCCGTCATTCTCCGGAAAAGTTACAGGAGTTTCTAAAGTCAGATTTCAGCTTCTTGTTTCCCAATGAGAAAAACATCAGGAAAGCACTTTTCACACACCAAGAATTTTCAGGTCAGCCCCTGCCACGGTTCGCGTAAATTACAAATCGTCTACCATTATTTTAAATAGTTATGGTATTTTCATAAATTTGATTGGGAATATTCGGATTGGCAGTCCTGAAATACTTCCAGGAACCCCTTTTAGTGTCCTTACGGTTATAACTAGGCTGCTGCCGCTGTACCCCTTAATATTACGGTCCTATGACTAGAATGTAAAGTCTTTCCATTTAATTCTGGCAAAGTTACAGGAATTTCTGAAATCTGCTTTTAGACTTTTGTTTCCGCCCCTAGACACAACCGGAGACTACTTTCGGTGCCCCCAAACCTGTAAGTTCAGATATTTAAGGGAGGGGGATTAGAGTTTTACGACATTATCCGGCAAAGTTATGTGAATTTCTAAAATTCAAATTCAGATTCTCGTCCACCATCCCAAAATAAACAACAAATAAACATTTTTTCGCTCCAAGAATTTTAGGCTAATCTGATGCCAAGATTCGCGTATTAGACGTTGCCCAGACATCCGTTACAAAGTCACGACAATTCTCTGGATCGGATGTTGTAGATTGAAATTTCCATTCTCGAAATAGGCCTCAGACCAAGTATTCGGGCTTCAAATCTTTTATGGTAAGTCCAAACCACAGTGTGTCTAAAATACGATCTTCCGGGATTATCCGGCAAAGTTACGGGAATTAGTGCGAATCGATTTGAAATTCGGATTCCACACCCGAAAACACGTTGTGCCTTCACCCCAAAACACGATGTACTTCTTATGTATCTTGGTCTACAAAATCCACTTCCGCAGACACACTGAAATGCGCAGGAAGCTCTTAAATAAATAAGTATTTGAAGAAACATTAAACTAGAACAAGAAGTTCATTAAATTCAATCGGAATTTAATTCTCTTTTTTCCATTTGTGAATTCAGTTTTATAAAAGCAAACGATAAAATTCAAAACGAATTCAATATCGAATTACAAATATCAATATACGCTGGGCAAATAGATAAATATATAAATAAAATCGGTGCTTGACAAATATCCTGCATCGATGTTCACCATTACAAAAAGCGTGAAAGTATGTGAGAACTGGATCAGATTTAACTTGTATTAGAATTAAAACAGCTTTAAGTAAAACCCTGAGTATATTAACCAATTTAGTTCATGATATTTCTAACAACAACCGAAACAAAATTACACCTCAAATGAAATTTTTTGTATATTATCATTTTTTAATGAAAATGCATCATAAGAGAATAAGTCATGCATTTATTAATTAAATGAATTTAATTTAAAATACAGTTTCTCTCCATCCATTAGGCCGTTAAAGCCGTGCATATTATATTTCCCGTCGACATGTTATAACTTTGGTTATAAAAACTAATAAGCAACCAGCAAATTAATGATATTAATTTTTGATTTGATGAATCTACAATTGTTTTTAGGAGCCTTTTAAATTAATTAAAGTACTTATGTAAATAACTCTCAACTATATTCATAAGACCCAACACACACACACAGAGTGGAGAGAGAGACAACAAAAATCAAAATCATTGTCTATCATTAAAGCGTTTTCCCAATACGAGTGAAAATGATTCCCACACATGCAACTTTCAATTGCAAATGGATTTCCAAAGATTAAGAATTAAATACCTTATTTGGTGAAAAAAAACACGTTAATAAATGAAGAATAAAATAACACTTGCAATATTAATGTGGCTAAAAGACCGTACATGCATTCGAACCCACGACAAATGCGAATTATTTATGTAGTCAACCCCTCTGCCATAAAACTTGTTCTACATGTGTTTCCTTGTGATTTTGCTTCGTTTTATAAACTCTAGTCTTTCAGAGACTTACGTAATAGACCATATTTTTGAAAATTCTCCACTGGTTTCACTGCTTTAAGTAATAGGTGAAAATTTGAATTATTTTTACAATATAAGATGATTTACAAATTGTAAGCCATTACATTTTTTTTCAGCATGCAGTGATGAAACTTTTTAGTCTGAGCATGTTGCAGAAAGGTTATTCACTATTAGCTGCATATCACGGCATTTTACGACATTTTTTAATTTGTTTGAAATTTTCGACTGTATAATTCGTAAATACCAATCTTAATTAAAGATTTCGTTTTGTAAATAAATATTCTAAGCAGATCTAGGAAGTCAGATGAATTAATACGTAAAAAGCAAAATTAATTTTAACTTATAATTACTTTATACTATTCATAAGAGTGTAGCATTAAAATATTAGTTGACAAAAATGAGTTATATTCCATTTAAACGGTATGCAGAAAGATCCGTTTGCTAGAAGAAGGTTACTAAGAAGTTCAAATTTATTTTTTACTTTATTATTAAAGCTCTTAAAATCATTTCTGTTCACACGTTTAGAAGAAACTGTACCGATATTCCGTTAACTTAATAATGTCATTCCAACTACTTGCAGCAAAATGAAATCTAAATTACAGTGCTAAAAATTAAGAAAATGAAACTCCTAATAAAAAGGACCTTTGAAAACTTATTTAATATTTTAAATGAAACGTAGCATTCTCTATATTTACTATCATAAAAACATATTATGGACAGAGAAGCTTTTAAAACTGTAGAACACTCCTTTTTCCCTTTTTCCAACAATTTAAAGATTCGTTTATATATATATTGAATTTATTTGGCTCAGTACGCAAACTGGATAATTTTAAAGCATAATTACCAAACTACATTCAAACAAATACTGCATTGATTTATGATTAAAAGTTTATTAAATTTCATTTTATATTGTTACTACAATAACTAAACTCATATTATAAATAGGGAAATTAATAAATTTTAGTAAACAGAAATTTAAAACACTTCTTAGTCTGAATGAAAAGATAGGAAAAGTCTTTTTAATCCGTGTTACAAGAATAATTAATTATTAACACATTATAAGGATTTGTCATATTAAAATTATTTAGGTACAGTTTTTGATCAAAATATGAAAAATTATACAAAATGATTTATTCTGTAATTAAGATGCTGTTGGAAAAAGAAATAATCTAAGAGAAAAATTAACAAAAATGAATTAAATTTATATATTATGCAAAATAAGAATATTTACAATGGATTTCATGTCATATCTTAAAAGAAGGACTATTTATCTTTAGTGTTTAAAACAAACCAAATGTCATTATACACACTGTAGATCCAAATTTAACATTTTTAACCACACAAAAATTATATAATTACAATGTAACCTAATGCCCTTTAACAAAGATTCAGAGATGTATAAGTACATTTACTTTGTATGAATATGCGTATGCGTCTTCAAATCCCAAGGTTTAAAGAATGCCTTGTTGCATACTTATCAAGAAAACTAGCATTTCATCAGCATGAATACGCAATGAATTTTTTAGACCTCCATTTGAGTAAAAGCCTCTTTGCTGCAAAATTTCAATGTGTGCTACAAGGCTTTTCTTCAGTATGGATACGCATATGACATTTTAAATTATTTCTTAAGAAACATAGCCTTTGTTGCAAAATTTTCATGAAGATAAGGTTTTTTCAGTATGAATACGCAAATGTTTTTGTAGACCTTCATTTTGAGTGCGAATGTTTACAAATTTCACAAGCATAAGGCTTTTCTTCAGTATGTGTCCGCAAATGTGTTTTTAGACCTCCAATTTGAGTGAAAGCCTTGTTGCAAATTTCACAATCATAAGGCTTTTCTTCAGTATGAATACGCAAATGATTCCTTAGATTACTCAAATCAGAGAAGGTTTTGCTGCAAATTTCACAAACATAAAGCCTTTCTGCAGTATGGATACGCAGATGACGTTTTAAATTACTTCTTAAAGAGAAAGCCTTGTTACAAATTTCATTAAACGAAAGGTTTTTTCAGTATGAGTCCGTAAATGATTTTAGATCTATTTTGAATGAGTTTTGTGCTATAAATTTCACAAGCATAAGGCCTTTTCAGTGGATGTGTATACGCGGGTACTGCTTCTTTAGGATTTACTCCTGACCAGGAGGAAGGTCTGGTTGCAAATTTCTACTAAGTAATTGGTTTCTGTTTTAGTTACGCGTAAATTGTTTTCCTTTTTGTGGACTTCACTTTTACTCGGTGAGTAGGCTGGTCTGGAGGCAAATTTTACATGATGTATGTTTCTTTAGTATGATTACGAAAAAATGCATTCTAAGTCTAGTATTATTAGAGAAAGCGGTAAGTTGCAAAATTGAATAATAATAAGCGCTTTTCTTTTATTGTGAATACACAAATGCTTTTTCAAATAAACAAATTAAAAGTTAGAATTGTTGCCACTTCACAAACACAACACTTTCTCCTTTCAGCATGAATACGCAAAACATCCGTTGAAGCCACTGTTGAGAGAAAGCCTTGCAAGTACTTCTGCAAAAACCACGAAAAGCTTTTGAAGTACGGAATTACTACTAAATGGATTTTGGGAGACTTTTTCCGGTGGTGAAAACTTCTTGGCGGTAAACTCTCTACGCCTTCTGCTGGTGCCTCTTTGCTTGGCGTGGAGTACGCTAAATCGTAAGTTCTTTTAATAATTTGTTTATGGAATTTGACTATTACGGAACTCTAAGTCCACTATTTAATCATCCGACTTTACTCTGTAACTCTTAGTAAAGGTCTTATCGCATTTTTTAATAAGTTTGTTCTGTCTTATATGAAGACTTGGCTGATTATATTGAAACGTATTTGTTTTGCGTTGTTCACTACAAGTACAGCACTTTATATTTACGTCCGTTTTTAAAATACTTCTTAAATGTCTGGCATAAAACTGCATTCGTATACCTAAATTTATGTTTCTCTCTTGATAAACTAACGCAGAAAGAGTGAACACACTTCTGTATATAAAACATTGTGTAAATTATACTTTTTGGAGGGATTCCTTCATTAATAAATGGCTTACAGATATATATTTATATTTATAGCTACTCTAGATTAGAAATGTAAACCTGTTAAAAATTTTAAAAATATTCCTGGAGGACAGTTTAAAGAGAAATGTAATCGTGTGGCAAATGTGGTTAATTTCACAAACATAGAACTCGAATGAGATGTCCCATTATTCTACCAATTTAGCTATTATCCGAACCACATATTGTCGAGATTGAAACAAATTGCACGTATTCTAAAAACGCGGAATGCGCAGAGGGGAATATGAACTGCATTGTCTGAGAATACTATGGGAAAAATAATTAATAATTACAAACCCACTGAAGAAACGAAAGGCCGGCGGGGTTTATTAGGGGAAATTAATTCCAAAGGAGAGCTACAATTTTTTAAAAAAGTAATGAAATCATTTAAAAAATAACTCGTTAGATTCCACGACGTATCTACCTTGTCTTCTCCGTCTTATTTTTCTTCTGTCTCCTTTGCCACGTTATCGTCTATTTCCAGTCGTTTCTTGCTCTATCGTCCTATTGGTCCATGGTTTCGTGTTATCCCAAAACTGCCTTGTCAGCTAGTTCGCTTTCTCTTGACATTACGTCAGTAGGGAATGTGAAGAGGACACAAAAATGTGAAAATCAATTACTGCTTATATATATATATATATCCTAGAATTATTGAAACAAACTTTAAGGGTAGGTTGGAGACATCCCAAGGATTCAGATTTGCAATGCAATCCATGATTGGAATCGTCATGGGAAAGTAGTGTGACAGGTAAAAGAACGAAGAGACACAAGACTGAACTCATCTGAAATATTTATGAGTCAAAGATGTTACATGTGCTGCGTTGGACGACAAGTAAAAATGTCATGTAAGTTTTTCAAACTTTCCATCAACGCTAGTGATACATGCGTTACACCTTCAGAACATGGATGACCGACTTATTAGAACACTCCTGGATTTTGTAGGATATCCACAGCAGCAAAGACGGATCTTGCAATTTGATCCATTGCAGAATCCCCAGGTCATGCGATCTCAGAGTTTTTCAGAGCATCCCCATCGCTGCTTACATCAGGGGAGCGTGGTGGCCAGGGAACCGGTCCACCATGCTTAATCCATTGGGGACCAAACACGTTATTTAAATGTTCATGAATATATCTTCCCTAATGGAGAGTTGGCCATCATCTTGAAACTATTTAAGGCATCTTACATGTTGCGGCACTCTGTTAAGTAAGTGTGGTCGCAGCTCTTGCAAAAAGATGAGATAATCTGCAGATGTTAGAAATACTGACAACAATTAAGACCCAACTAAGAGGGCATCGACCTCAATAGCCTTAACCTGCACAAGAGATGTTGGGCAGCATGTAGTTTCATGCCATACAAATTTTCGAAGGCCCATAAATGTGCATTGTGCTTGTTGAATACACCATCTCTCGTGAAGTACGCTTGATCCGTAAATGGTAAAAAGTTAGGATGGGAAATGTGCTTCTTTGCGAGATTGGTCGAGATACCACCATGCAAAGCGTACATGCGCAGGAACGTCTAAAACCGCATTCGGTATTTCGTCGATCGCGATCGACTGGTGTACCACCTGAAGATTTTAGCAGTTAGTAATTATATACGGAAATATTCCAGATTAGCTGAAGTATGCAAACTATGTTTTCCTCTGACTATAACAACGAAAACTATCTTTAGATCAAAATGTTTTATTTTCTTACGTTTCTGAATTATTTGATAATAAATGCCTTATTTGAAATTACTATTTTTGTGACTGTTATGATTATATTTTTTTATTGCGTTTTGCTTTAAACACAGTTCTAAAAGCATTCGGTTTTTTTTTAGTTTTGCAGGTAAGTTCATATTCCGTTTTTATTATTAAAATATTGTAGACATTTTCCTATCCCTCATCACACCTACAACACTTAGAATGGGCACACACAACAATTTTTCCAAGAAGGGAGGAGGATCGAAAATCTACCATTTTCATATCATACCTCAATACACAACCAAACATATTTTTTTAAATTTTGTAGGAGGTTGGAAAAAAAAAAAACAGTAAAAATAAATAACTGTATAAATAATAAGCATTAATTAATAAAAAAACTATTAGTAATAAATACTTCAGTTTGTTTTACGTACTATATCAGCGTTTCTACAACTGTGGGGCGCGCCCCCTTTAGGGGGGCGTGACATCTCTACGAAGGGTTCACGAACCAATTGAAAAGTCGAAATCAAAAGATTATTTAAAAAAATTATCCATTCATTGAAAGTAAACAATCAAAATATATTTTGATATAACACAAAAAATAAAATACACATTAACACTGATATATTACACCTATAAATGTATCAGTGTTTTACAATGCATTTTATAATTAATTTTACAATACTTAGTGAAGAACAAGTTTAATAATTACTAGTGACCCCCCCTCCTATGGCATTGTCATATAAAAAATTATATACAAAAATTAAAACTTATCTTGATAATTTGTACTATTTATAATAAATGCCTTAAATACCGAATAAAAGTTTTTCGATTCGCTTCCCAATGGCAACAATCTTCGACGTAGGCACGCGTATCGGATGTATTAGGTGTGGAGGGATAAAGAAGCAAAAATAATCTGAAATAAGTAAATCCTTCGTAAGTATTGTCAAGATCATTTTACAGCATTCAAAATCCTTCGGAATAGTTTTACGTATGGCAGTGGGCAGAAAAGATCATAGTACGGAAATCCGTATATATTCTTCCGGGGAAATTAACGCTTTTGGCTGAGTGAGACGTTTATATACACCGGTGACATTTAAGAGGTTAAAGACGTATCGTAGTTTTAGCATCAAAGTATAGAATTAATGATTTAAATACATTGCTATTCTATAAGAGGGCCGTGATGAAAGTTGTGATTGAATATTGGGTAGCGATTATTGAATGTTTGAGAAGCACTGTACTAATTCACATGGGATTATAATCAATCAGTAAAAAAAAATCAAGGACTATGGGGGAGGGTCTTGATTCGTGGACCTCCTCTTGTGTGCGTCACTAACACTGGGTAGACCGAAAAACCTTGAAAAAATTAGAAGTCGTCCGTTCCCTGGAAAAGTCTGCCCACAACTTGTCTATGAGAATCAGTGAAGGTAATCTTTCAAAATGTGGTATGGGTGTAAGCCTTCATGTGTTAAAAATACTTCTCCGAAATTCTCCTATGGAAGTAGAAATGGCTGTACGCTGAAACGATTCCTTCCCATGGTATCCAACACATTGTATGGCATACTGGAAGTTAAAAATCACTCGTGGATCAGTCTCAATATGCATATTACCTCAATTGTCTCTTCTTAAGTTGAAGAAATCCTTTTAATGAAACAGTTAAAAAAATCTTCTTTTAAAAAAAAAAATAATACCTATGCTACGTACAGCAAAAATATTTTACCGGGCTATTTGTAGACATTGGATACGCCATCTGTTATTATACTGAAGTGATCACCATTATTCTCTTTTTTAAAAAAATCAAGTATGTTTCCGTTTAAGTTATTTTTGTTTCAAAGCCACACCAGAAAACTATATCATGTTTATGAACCTAAATCAGTGAGTCGAAGATGACATCGAGCTCTAATTTTACTGTCCTATCTTCCACATAATACATGAAAAAGTTTCCAAACCTAGTTTCATTCATTGGGAAAAAATTATTCTGCTGTGTTGAGTCTAAGCGAAACTGAATTCAAACACCCGGTTTAACTTAAAAACTGATGGCCCATAATTAACGACGTTAACCCTGCAGACACAACGTGCCCCTCTAAGATAAGAAGGAATAACAATAGTGAAACATTCGAGAAATGAAATTTTGAATTTTCCACTTTGCACGCATTCTGCTCTCTTAGCTCAGGCCTTCAATGAATTCTTTTGTCAAAATCATAACGGTTTAGTCTGTTAGTTTCGCAACAGAATCTTGTCTCATGAAGAAATGAATAAACCTGCGATCACTCGCGCGGTGTGTTCTGTACACCCCAGCAATAAGAAAATTCTACTCCCATTCTTAAAAGAATGCGCAGAACCACGATTTTTTGTGTAGCAGCCCATTTTAGGTCATTGAACCTTCAGGCCTGATGTAATCAATCTAGCTGGGATGATTGGAATGTAACGACTTTCAAAATTTTATCTGGGGTGCTGAGAACACCCCGCGAGTGATTCAGTTATACTTTCGTATTCGAATCATCTACGAAAGAGTACGTTTTACTCTTTCCGTTTACATTTTTTTTTTCAAATATATATATTACTATGCAAGCATAGTTTATTTAAAATTTCAATAAATGTGGTATAAAAATAATATAATTCTATAAAATAATTGTAAAATACAATTTTTTAAAAAAACATTTCATAATTTTTTTTAGAAATTATGACAAAAACTCCATGCGAAAGGGAGAAACAGCAACTTCGTCGTCTATTAGATACTGTATCAGTAGATTGTCAAGCTCAAAGAAGTGAATTCAATGACTGCGTAATTTCGGAACCAAACTTGGAGAGATGAAATTGTTGAACTTGACTTTTATAATACAGGCGGTGTTGATACCACTGAGGAAATGTGCAGTATATATGATGTATCACGAATATGTAACCTTTGGCCATTGCGAATATTTTATCAATACTGTAGGAATTAATGCTTCCATTGTCTATCATTCAGTTCTTCCTGAAAAAAAATGAGACATTGAAGATATTAGAGGAGATTAGAACGCAATATTGGGATATGAGATAGGATCTCTCAAACCTTAATGTAAAACTCAAAAGAAGCTTTACTGACACAGAATTAATTTAAAAGAGCATTAATCCACCAAAGAAGGAGCGCGGGAGAGTGGTTTCCACCCACCCCTCCACCAGCGTTATTGCGCTGCATTTAATGTGGACTGCTTTTTATTTTTATGTAACTTCAACAAATTGTTCTCTGTTCAATTTATTATGATGAGTGGATAATAGAGCTATCTCTAAGGTTCCACGTAAATGTATAACCGTTACCGTTACCTAAGAAGGAGCGTTGCACTGTTTGTCCACGGGTAAAAGATGTAAAAATTATTTGTTTTTGTCTACAATGTAAGAAAAATATGTGTTTAACCCTCTAAGCAGTCTGCACTTAAAGTCTTGCCATTCTGGAGATGCTTCAAAAATGCACCGCACATATCTTTTTGCTTTCAGGTGTGGTTCTCAAAAGCGGTTGAGCCGTATTTTTAAGAATGCAGCTCGGCCAGTTTTGGGAATCTTGCTTGAAGGCAGAAAAAGCATCTCTGGAATGGTGAAATTTTATGTGCAGACCGCTTGGAGGGTTAAAGCATATGAATACAGTCTACTCTAAATGTTTAAAAAATGATTTTAAAATATTATTTTTCTACTTTTTACTATCCTTATCGTTAATTATAAACTATATTTATTACTGGTATATACGTTTTACTTGTGGCTGTCGAAATGATATAAAATTGTGTACTTTAAATTGAAAATTTAGTAGGTTTAGTTTAAATTAATGATAGTCTCATTTGAATGCAATAAAGTTAATAATTTTGTTTGAATAATACAAAAAACATCTTATACTTCATAAATATATATCATAAGTGACTTAAAATGTTTTTCATTTTTAAATACACGTGTTAAGAGTTTGTGGTGTTCTCTACACCCCGCGAGTAACGACGGTAGCAAAAGCAGGCGCGAGTGACCGTGGGTTAATTAGAAAAATATCCTGTCTCATTGAGAGGCTTATTTATTTGAAACAAACTTACTACAATTTTATAAGAAATAAACAGAGAGTTATATGATTTGACAAGAACATTATTTTATTTCAATAAGATTTATGTATTTATTTTTATCTAATATATTCAGAGTTATTATTATAAGAACTCGAATTTTTATGATAAAATTAATCTCTGTATTCACCTTAATTAATAATTAAATGTTTCTACAGTTCAAAAGATCATTAAAAAGCAAAATCTGGATCAGGAAAGGCCACTGTAGAAGCAAATAAATAAGAGTCCACACATAAAAAGATAAAAATTTAACACACTTAGATACTTCAATGTACTTTTAGCTACTCTAATAATTATATTCATCAATAATTATAAACATAATTCGCTTATGCTTAAGTAAATTTAGGTGACCACAGTAGCCTGGTGGTCGCGGTAATTGACTCGTACATGGTATTCATCACATCAAGCCCAGTACCGCTGAAGACCCGCCGTGCAGGGGGTGCTGACGCACGTTAAATCTCTCGAAGCTCAAACGTCTGCCCATGGGTGCAGTGTGGTAGTTTGGAGAGGAGGTACATGATCCGGTGTTGTCTTTCTCAGTTGAACGAAGTTCAAAATTACGAGATCCGTAGCCAAAAGTCCTCATTTTCCTTTATAGAGGGACGATTTTAAACATTCTCAACTGAAACTACGTTAAGACTTTGGCGAGGAGTTCGACCTCATAAATTTATACCTTGTTCAAGTGGTGAGGACAATAATTGTTCTAATAATAATTGATTAATCTCTAAACTGTGAGGAATAGAAACATCTACAGATTTAATCCGCAACAACATATCTGTATAGAGGGAGGGGGGTCACATGTCACTAGGGTTTGAACCTTCGATTCTAGTGCGCCAGCAACGAATTAAGTACCCTAATGATTCGGTTATCACAGTTTCATTATAGATGCAACATTTCCAACAATGTTGTAAAATAGATTTTTTTTTAATTACAAGCATTTTTAAAATTTATCTGAGAAAGAACTTCGACATCATTCTTTTTGAAAAAATGAGGGCTCGGTAGTCGAGTAGTAAGGGCCGTGAATTTGCTATGGAATTTTGTAGTCGTGGGTACAAATGCTACTTGTACTAAAGACGTGCCGTATAGAGAACCCGATGTGTGTTAAATTTATCAAAGCTCTAAGGCCTCCTTGTGCAGTGGTGTGGAAATTTGGAGAGAGGTGACTTCCGTAATTTGAACATGGTTTTCAAATCAAAAAGCTGAAAATTTCGTCTCAGAATTCAAAACCAAACTCTATATTTTGAAAATAGAATATTGTTTTAAATTGAGTTTTTTTCAAATAAATTTTATTATATAAGGAATATAAAAACACCTGATCCATTTTTACAAAAGTGTAATAACTGTCATGAAAGTATCACAAAAATTAAAAGTGCGATAAAGAAAAGACATTATCTGGCACAGTTATCAAAAATCCTACAATTCTATTTCAGATTCTCATTCCACATCCCAAAACGCACACTGTACTGACATTTGATGCCCCAGTGCGTTCAAGTTCAGTCGCTAGAGGGAATGAAAATTCTGAAGCGGGACTCGAATGTAAAGCCTTTTACCATCTAATACTGGCAATATTCGGCAAAGTTACGGGAGTTTCTGAAATCTGATATCAGACCCTCGTTTCCGCCCCTAGACATAAGCAGAGACTAGATTCGGTGCCCCTGAACCTGCAAGTTAAGACATTGAAGGGAGGGGGCATTAGAGTTGTCCGGCATTATCTGACATGATTTTCTAAAATTCGATTTCAGATTCTCGTTCACCATCTCAAAACACACCAGAATAGCACACTTTTTCTGCTCCAAGAAAATTAGGGTAAGCTTATGCCAAGGTTCGCGTAATGGGTGGTCGTTTGGAATTATCCGGCAAAATTACGGTAACTTCTCCGATCGGATATTGGATTAGGATTGCTCTATTCGAAGTACACCACGGACCAAGTATTCAGGTTTCAAAACCTTTAAGTTAAGTCCCTGCTACGATGTGTTTAAAATACAGTCTTCCGCTAGTGTCCGGGAATGTTACTGGTATTATTGGGAACCGATTCGAAATTTAGATTCCACGCAACAAAATACGCAGGGCTCTCACTTGTTATGCATCTGGGTCCGAAAAATCCGCTTCCACACACGCGCATTGTGACTTTTTGCGAATTTGCCCGGATTATTCACATTTCCGGTAATAAAAAACTATGACGTCATTAATTGATTGAAGAACTATCCTATATTTTAAGCTGGACGAAATGACGCCCAATGTGCAAAATTCTATTAAGATAGGTTGAGGAGTTTCGGAGTTCATCGCGGACAAACACCGTGACACGGGAATTTTATATATAAAGATAATCTGTAAACCTGCATTGTTTTGTAAAAGTGCTTTAATGCATAAGTTGTTGTAGAAACGATAAAATAGATCACACATTTTATTAAATATTATCGGAATTTAATTTTCTTATTCCATTTGTGAATTCAGTTTTATAAGAGCAAACGAGAGAGAAATAAAATTCAAAACGAATTGAATATCAAACTACAAATATGAGCATATATGCTATAAGCACACAAATAAATAAATATATAAATAAAAATCGTGAGGTTTGGTCAAATATCCTGTATCGGTGTTCCCCACATACAAAGTTGAGGATGTGAGGATGCGATCATATTTATTTTGTATTAGAATTAAACAGGTTTAAGGTAAATCACAGAGTATATGTTAAAATCGGTTCTTAGTTCATTACTTTATTAACAAAAACAGATTAAAAATTCCTTGAAACTAAAATTTTTATTGCATATTAATACTTTTAATAAAAAAAAAACATCATATAGGAGAATGTCATGCATAGTTTAATTAAATTAATTTAATTTAAAATAATCCAGTTTCCATCCGATTTCGGCTGTTAAAAGTCATGCATTTGATATTCTGAAGTTTTTTATTAACTTTGGTTTAAACTAAGCAGCAAGTAAATTAATCATTTTAAAATTTTTGATTTAATCAATCTACAATTGATTTTATGATCCTTTCAAATTAAATTGAATTGAGTATTTATGTAATTTACTGTCAACTATAATTCCGCTAAGCCAAAAAGACATAGAAAATTCAAAATGCGATGTTAAATATTGTCATCGTTTTTGTATTAGAATGAAACAAATTCCTATTAATGCTATTTATTGTTGACACATGAATTTCCGATTTATAATTAAATACCTTAATTGACTTAAAAAAGCACGTTAACTTGAAATAAATGAAGGATATAATATCACCTACAATATTTATGTGGCTAAAAGACCGTACACGCATTCGAACCCACGAAAAAAAAAGATTTCTGTATCTAATCACCACCCCATAAAATCTTATAAGTTATGCTATCATGTAGTTTCAATATGTTCCGTATTTTTCCGTTTTGCTTAACCTCATATTTTTTAGGAGACTTACTTAATAAACCATATTTCTGAAAATTCTCCACTGGATTCACTGCTGTAAATAATAGGGGGAAATTGGAATTATTTTTACCACAATATGAGACAAGTATAAAACAGATGAATTTACAAATTGTAGGCAATGATTTTATTTCTCAGCACACACTGATAAAACTTTTAGGTTTGAGCATGTTCCAAAAACGTTATTCCCCATTAGCTGCATATCATGGCATTTGACGACATTTTTGAATATATCGACGCTGTAATTCGTAAATACCGAACTTAATTAAAGATTTTGTTTTGTAAATAAATATTGTAAGCACATTCATTAAAGCAGAAGGCTTAGTACGCAAAAAACTGATTTAATTTTAACTTATAATTACTTCATACTATGTATAAGAGTTTAACTTTAAAATATTATTTAACAAAAATGTGTTATATTCTTTTTAAATGGCATGCATACTTATATTTTTGCTCGAAGAAGGTTTCCAAGAACTCAAAAAAAAAAAATTATTTTTACTTTATTATTAAAATTTTTTAAAATCAATTTATTCACACGTTTAGAAACTGTACAGATATTCGTTTAACTTAATAATGCCATTTCAACGACTTGCAGAAATTCGAATCTATAAATTGTAGTGCTGAAAAAATTTAAGAAAAATAAAACTTTTCTAATAAAAAAAAATATATCTTTGCAAAAATATTTCAATATATTTTTAAATGAAATATAATCATCTCTATATCCATATCATAAATATGTAGTATCCACAGAGAAACCTTCAAAACTGTAGAACACTCTTTTTTCCCCTTTTTAACTTTTCGTTAATATATCAATAGGTATATATATCGGATTCATTTGACTCAGTACACATACTAGATAATTCTATAGAATATATACCAAACTATATTGAAACAAAGACTGAATGGGTCTAGGATTAAAACTTTTTTCAATTCCATCTTATATTGCCACTACAATAACTAAATTCAAACTTCAAATGGGGATATTCATACATTTTAGTAAGCAGAAATTTAAAACACTTCTTAGTCTGAGTGAAAAAATGAGGCTTTAACCCTTTATCTACCGTATTACGATTTAATGCACAGTATTTTCCATGCAATACTTTTTTTTGGAATCAGTACATCGAAAATTAAGGAATATACATAAACAAAATACTCAACTTTGGGAAATTTAATCCGTTAGAGCTAATTGATTAATAAAAGATATTTAACTGTAAAATCAATTCGAACATTTTTCACTAAAAACAAATAGTTAAATCGTTTTCTAAGTCTTCATTAACATACAAAAAAAATAAATAAGACACTTACCTTTTGTCAATAACTCTTTTTTCGGAACAAAAATGACAATCTTCGCAACCCGCTCAAACTGACGTCAGCTAAAAACACAATTTCTGCATTATGACTATTTACCTTCCCTTCCAAAATACACATGTTAGAACCTGTTCTGCCATATATCTTAAAGAGTGGATTTAAAAGAATATTAATGCGAAGTATCAACAGAGTATTCGTAAAATTGGATATTCTATGCAATTTTAAAGTGATTGGTATGTATAAGTATCGTCGGTAGATATAGGGTTAATGCGCGTAACAAGAATACTTAATTATGAACACACATTTGAATATTTTTTCCTATTAAAAACATTATGTACAGTTTTTCCTCAAATTATAAAGAATGATGCAAAATAATATATTTTCTATTTGAAATACAGTTAAAAAAAGAAACACGCTGAAAGGAAAATTAACAAAAAATAATTAAAATTATATATTATATAAAATACGAATGTCTACAATAGATTTCATGTCATATCTTAAAAATAGGGAGTATTTATCTTTTAGCGTCTAAAAAGGAACTAAATGTAACCATAGACAATATGGATCCATATTTAACATTTGTAACCGCACAAAAACTACATAATTACAATAATCTAATGCACTATAACAAAGACTCAGAGATGTGTAAGTACGTTTACTTAGTATGAAGACGTATATGCGTCTTCAAATCGCAAGTTTTATTGAATGCCTTGTTGCAAATTTAACAAGTATAAGGCTTTTCATCGGTATAAATACGTAGATGAATTTTTAGACTTTAATTTTGAGTGAAAGAATTGTGTTGCAAATTCCACAGGTAAAAGATTTTTCTTTCAAGTGAATGCGCAAATGCTTTTTCAAATGAACAAGTTGAGAGTGAGACTTGTTGCAAATTTCACAAGTATAAGGTTTTTCTTCAGTATGAATACGCAAATGCTTTCTTAGATTACTTCTATCAGAGAAAGTCTTGTTGCAAAATTCAGAAGCATAAGGTTTTCTTCAGTATGAGTGCGCAAATGTTTTTTTAGACCTCCATTTCGACTGAAAGCCTTGTTTTAAATTTCACAAGCATAAGGCTTTTCTTCAGTATGAATACGCAAATGCCTTCTTAGATTACTCTTATCAGAAAAATTCTTGTTGCAAATTTCACAAGCATAAGGCCTTTCTTCAGTATGAGTCCGCAAATGATTTCTTAGACCTTTTCATTTTACGTGAAAGCCTTGTTGCATATTTCACAAGCATAAGTCTTTTCTTAAGTATGAATATGTAAATGCATTTTAAGGTTAGTACTATCCGAGAAAGGCTTGTTGCAAATTTCACACACATAAGATTTCTCTTTAGTGTGAATGCGTAAATGCTTTTTCAATTGAACAAGCTGAAAGTGAGAAGAGATGCAAATTTCACAAACATAAGGTTTTTCTTTAGTATGAATACGCAAATGGAATTTTAGAAAACTTTTCCGAGTAAAACTTTTTTTGCAAATTTCACACTCGCCAAGTCTATCGTTGGAATGAGTACGCAAATGTTTTTTTAATTTTCTTCTTTTAGTTTGATCCTTATGAAACTTTAGTCCACTATGATTTAATACATCCGATTTTACTCTGTCCTTCTCAGTAAAAGTCTTATCACATTTTTTAAAAGTTTCTTCTGTCTGATATGAAGACTGGGTTGATTATGTGAAAAATTATTTGTTTTGCGTTCTTCAATACTAATAAAACACTTGGCCGTCATATCCATTGTTCAAATATTTCTTAATTGTCTTGCATAAAACTGCATTCGTAGCTAAATTTATGCTTTTCTCTTGATAAACTAAAGCAGAAAGTGAACACACTTTTGTTTTATGAAGAATTCTGCAAAAATTATATTTTTTTAAAGAGCTACTTTTATCTTTAAAGGCTTGCAGAGATAGCTACTGATTCATTTCGCTGGTGACTGGTAAACTTAAAAAAAATATTTAGAAATATTTCGAAATAAAGGCAACGCCACTCTTTTTAAAAATTTAAATTTTTTGCTATAGCTATAGAATCATAGAAGTGAAATATAAACCTGGTAAAAGTAAAATATAGTCCTAGAGGTCACTTGAAAGGAAAATTTGTTCATGTTATACATGTATGGCTTACTTCTCAAACATAGAACTCGAATAAAATGTCCTATCATTCAACCAATTTAACTGCAGCAATTAGGCACAATACAATATGGCACTGCCCATTTAACTTATTTTGTCATTTAGGCCACATTAGTGATTTTGTACAAAAAACAGATTTTGAAAGTAATTGTATTAAATAATATCTATTAATCTTGTAGTATTAACAAAATATTACGAGGAAACCGTGGACAGACTTTTTGGCGAATAAAATTTTCCAGCTCATTTTGAGAAAAATTGTCTAAGATTATCGAATACTCCTTCATTTTTGCCTTTTCAATCCTTAATCATTTAAATCTTATCGGTCAGGTCTTTGGCTCATATTTTACGAGATTCCCCTTGCAGATATTGTATTTCAATATTTAAATAAACTTATTATATGAAAAAATGGACATTGTATCGCGTTAGTAGAAATTGGTCAAAGAGGTTCAATATCTGAAATGTGTTATCAGGAACACTTATCCATGTTACAGAATTACATCTCCAGTGATACTATACCTTATTGTAAGTTCAGTGTGAATTTAGTTTGTATTATGTTAGGCTGCATGTTTTTGATCGTTTTTGATTGAGAAGCGTTTCTTAAATAATCATTTCATGGCCGCGGTTACTTAGTGGTCCTTTTCACAAACTCGTTTCCGGCGTGTCATGAGTTCGATTCTTAGTGCCGCTGAAGATCTGCCGTAGATGAGGTGCAGCACGTTAAACCTTTCGAGGCAAAATATTAATAGGGTTCGGAAGCTCGGAGAAGGGGTGTTATCTCAGATGTCTTCCTTTGTAATTGACCAAGGTTCAAAATTTTGAGATCCGTTGCCAAAAGCCCTCGTGTTGCTTTAAAGTACGATGTTAAAAAAACATTTAAACATAAGTAACCATTTCGTCGGCCTAATTATCAGAATGCGTAACTCCCCAAAGGAACTAAATTTGATATAGGAGGGCCACGCGCCAAGCGCAGTTTGGCGCGATTTCTTAATTGTACCGAACAGCATTCGGCGGAAAAAATTCCAATTAAAATTGAATTTTGAATCCGAATTAATCGAAAATTTGAATTAAAATTGTCTGAAAATAATAGGGTTGCCGCGGAAAAAACCAATAAAAATTGACTCTAATATACGTTATCCCCATGGTAACCACATATAACCACACGATAAAAATATCATGGCAACCATATTGTAATGTTATCGCTCATCTTCGCGAACATAAATATGAACTTGGCGTGTTGCACCACTGTAACAAATTAGCACCCCAGAAGAAGTTAAGCATTTTGATAATTTGGCCGATTATTTCTTCTTAATTTTGATGTGTAACTCGCGATTGACATAAAGGAACAGTGAGTGCACAACTATTGAAAAAAGGCAAATAAATGTTTAGTTTACAAATGGATTTTCGTTCAAAGGGCATGTGGTGATTTATGTTTCAGTTCTATTGCGGACTTCAAAAATTGTAAAGAATAATACATTTGAATTTGAATTTCTTTCAGATCTATTTTATATATATGTACTTGTATAAGATGGAAACTCTGGAAGCATGAGAAGTAGGGTTCCTACTCAAGCATCCTCCTTGCCATTTGATAGTGCCCCTCAAAACTACGTCATCCATCAGCAATGAAACTCATTTATCTTTCAAATGCATTAATAAACTATTATCAAATAATTTTAAAAAAATAGTTTAAATCCTTTTCTTATAATTGAAGCAATATTAGAACTGTTAAAGGATTATATTTCATACATGAGGCTTAGAATGAACAGGGGCAGTGCAATTTCTCTGTTTCCTTGAAATTCTACTACTCTTTATCTTTTAGTACTCAATTGGTTGCTTACATGCTATCTTAACCCTATTGGCGACATTGAAAATTCGCACGAATTCAAATACGGAATACGCTGACGGGAATATGAAGTGCGTAGTCTGAAAATACTCTGCGAAAAAAAAATTGGAA
The DNA here is from genome assembly GCA_019973955.1 of Trichonephila inaurata madagascariensis. Lineage (NCBI taxonomy): Eukaryota > Metazoa > Arthropoda > Arachnida > Araneae > Nephilidae > Trichonephila > Trichonephila inaurata. The sequence continues at coordinate 147,658 of BMAV01005143.1, forward strand.
TTAAAAATGAATAATCTATAAAGCAAAATGAATAAATAAATTGTATAATTTAATTTTAATTTTTTTATTATTATAAAATAAAAGTAAAAATATAATTATATAATTATTATATGTAGTTAAAATAATATTTATATTATTATTATTAAATTTATTAATTAAGAATTCGGTAACTCCCAGATTCCCATTTTAACATGCAAGCTTGGCTTATCAACGAACGGTTAACCTTAGAATAGCGGCAAGCGGTAAAATATGAAACGAATCTCGTGCTTGCGACTTCAAAACTTACGACACGTACGTATTCAAAGCTCCCAATTTGTTGCGTTGTCTTGAATTTTGGCATAGGAGTGATAATACACAAATACCTATAATTGTAAAAGTGGCGTGAGTGAGTGAGTGAATATTAACGTCACACTGTTAAGCTACACGAGTGCTTTTGGCGACGTACCTAGTAAATTTGAACCAATGGTACAGTGACGAGGCTGACACCTGAGCTGGCACCCCCTCTCCTAACTACCACACCACACCAATGGGAGGAAGTTGGTGCTCTCGAAATATTTAACGTGCATCGCGCCGCTACACGACGGGTCTTTAGGGGTACTGAACTCGGACTCATGACATCTCTCAGCCACGAGCCGATGCCTTGGCCATTAGGCTACCGCGATCACTTGTAATAGTAGAGAAATTTGCTGAGATGAAATCATAATCTTGATAGAAGCAATATTAGATATCTTAAAGGAATTATATACTTTACAAAAAACTTGGAATAATATAGCAGTTCAATTCATCTATTCCTTTGAAATTCCACTTATTTTTATTTCCAAACATACAATTTTTAGGCGCTATGGACACTAAAAGTAAAAAATGCAAATATTTGGCTTCAGTTTTAAAATCTAGAGCCTCAGTGCGGTGTGGTCGCAGTCATGAAATAGTGTCCGATGTTATATCCGTCCACATATGGATTCGTTTTCTAAATTATTTCTTTAATTACATGACATTTTTTTTCAGTTTATTTGGAATGAATCAAGTAATACAAATTATGACCTGAAATTTATTCACTGACATTTATTTATTTATATGGGTTTACGTATTTAATTAGCTACCCTTTATTTTCTTAAATAGCTATCTTTTTTTATTTAAAAATATAAATTACTTTTATATACAACAACATAAATGGAAACTAATTGTGAAATAAGGAGAACAACTGCTGGAACATATATTCTCAAATATGGAATAATGTAAATTATACATCTGAAATGAAATTAGAAACTGAAAGATGATTATTTATAGGATTTAATGTTCTACTTTCAGGGTTTAATTATGATTAATTTTCCTCTAATTCCAATATTTTTTTTCAACAGAACGGAACGCTACAAAAAATTATTTGACTGTTATTAAATAAAATTAGATCTGAAATTTTTTGGTAATGTTGCAAAATCTTTGTTTTTGTATTTAGATTTAATGCATTTGTATCAAATGATGGCGCTTCTTCATGCATACTATTTTATATTTGTTTTATTAAAGAAGTAATTAAAGTTAGAGCATTCTCTTTTGCTTAAGTAAGATTAGTAATTTTTTTTGCCTTAATGACCATGATAGCCCAGCGATATGGTTATGAATTCATGGCTGGAGTGTCGACAGATTTGAGTCTTGGTGCAGCTGAAGACCCGAGCTGATAGACATTAAATTTGTCCAACTTACAAGTGAGTGAGTGAATATTAACGTGGCACTGTTTAGCTACACGAGGGCTTTTGGCGACGGAACACGTAATTTTGAACCATGGTCAAGTGACATGGACGACACCTGCGCTAGTACCCCCTTCGCCTCACTACCACACCACACCAACGGGAGGATGTTTCAGGTCTCGACAAATTTAACGTGCATCGCTGCCCTACACCGCGGGTCTTGAGTGGTACTGGACTTGAACTCATGACATGCCTGCCATGGTCCGATACCTTAATAAATGGGCCACCACAGCCCCGTTGTACAGCTCAGAATTCTTCCATTGGTGTAGTGTGGTAGTTGGAAAGGACAGTGAATGTTTAGATGTCGTCCTTCGTAATTTGTTCGAAGCTTTAGATTACAAAGTCCGTTACCAATAGTTCTTTTGTTTCTTCAAAATGCAACGATCATATAATTCTCATTGAATCTTCTCTGTTATCTTTCAGTTCATAGAAAACAGGCATGAATCAAATTTTTCGGATAAATAATATAAACTAACATATCTTATTGTTTTTAAGTTAAAGGAATGTTCTTTCATTTTGAATCGGAGTGTGTGTTGTAGAATCTGCGACATTTACATCATTCAATGTTGTATTTGGAGTTTCCCTTAACCACATGTGATGCAAATATTAGTTGTTGATAATTTATTTGGTTTTTTTCAAAACAAACGTTATATATATATTTTCGTTTTACGCCTTTTTCATTGTACTTTTAATTTTTGTGATACCTTCCACATAGTTATTATACCTTTGCCAAAATGGATTAAATATTTTTATATTCCTTACATAATAAAATTTACTTGAAAAAACTCAATTTGATACAATAGTCCATTTTCAAAACATAAAGTTTGGTTTTGAAATCTGAGACTAAATTTTTCAGCTTTTTGATTTGAAAACCATTGTCAAGTTACGGAAGCCCCGTTCTCTCTCCAAATTTCCACACCACTGCACAAGGAGGACTTTGGTCTTTGATAAATTTAACACACATCGGCGTCTCTACATGGCGTGTATTTAGTACAAATAGCATTTATACTCACGACTAAGAATTCCATAACAAATTAACGGCGCTTACTACTCGACTACCGCGCCCTCATTTTTTCATATAGAATCACTTCGAAGTTCTTTCTCAGATAAATTTTTAAATTGCTTGTAATTAAAAAAAAAATCTCTTTTACAACAATGTCTGAAATGTTTCATCTATAAGGAAATTGCGATAACCGAAACATCAGGGTACTAAATTCGTTGCTGGCACTCTAGATTCGAAGGTTCAAGCCCCAGTGACAAGACCTGTATACAGAGAGAGGTTGTTGCGGATTAAATCTGTAGATTTTTTTTATTCCTCACAGTTTAGAGATTAAGTTGCCAGCTCAATTATCGTCCTCACCACTTGAACAAGGTATAAATTTACGAGGTCGAAGTTATAGTTAGAGGATGTTTTTAAAATCGTCCCTCTATAAAGGAAAATGAGGGCTATTTGCTACGGATCTCGTAATTTTGAACTTCGTTCAACTGACAAAGGCTAAACCTGAGCATGTATCCCTCTCCAAAGTACCACACTTCACCCTTGGACGGACGTTTGAGCTTCGACAGATTTAACGTGCATCAGCCCCCTCTTCACGGCGGGTCTTAAGCGGTACTGGGCTTGATCTGATGACAATCCAACCACGAGTCCATTACCTTGACCACCAAGCTACTGTGGTCACCGGAATTTACCCAAGCTAAATAATTATGTTTATAATTATTGCGGAATATAATTATTATGGAGTAGAGCTAATGTATATTGAAGTACCTAAGTGTGTTAAACTTTTATCTTTTTATGTGAACTCCTTTTTATTGGCTCTTACAATGGCACTTATTGAGCCAGATTTTGTTTTTTAATGATCTTTTGAACTGTATGAAGTTATTAAGTATTATTTAATGTTAATACAGATATTTATAATTTTATCATAAAATTTCGAGTTTTTTTAATAACTCTGAATATATTAGATATAAAATAAATACATAAAAGTTATTTAAATAAAATATTGTTCTTGTCAAATCATATATAACTCTGTGTATTTCTTATAAAACTGTTTAAGTCTTTTTCAAATAAATAAGCCTCTCAATGACAGGATATTTGTTTAATTAATTTCATTTCTTCATGAGATAAGCTTCTGCTTAGAAAATAACAAACTAAACCGTCTTTTTTTTGGATGAATGAATTCAGGGAAGGCCTCAGCTAAGGAGGCAGAAGGCGCGCAAAGTGGAAAATTAAAAAAAATTATTTCCCTAATGTTTAACTGTTCTTATTCCTTCCTATCTTACAGGGGCACGTTGTGTCAGCATATGGTTAAGGTCGTTAATTACTTGCCATCAGTTTTTAAGTTAAACCGGGTTTTTGAATCCAGCTTCTGCTTAGACTCACCACAGCAAATTAATTTTTTCCCAATAAATGAAACTAGTTTCGGAAACTTTTTCATGTATTATGTGTGGAAGTTAGGACAGTAAAATTCCAGCTCGAATGTCGTCTTCGAATCACTGATTTTGGTTCATAAACATGACATAGTTTTCTCATGTGGCTTTGAAACCAAAATAACTTAAACGGAAACAAACTTGATTTAAAAATAAGTAATATATAAAAAAAAATTAAGTTAAATCAACAAATAAATTTTTATTTTAGCTACTTTTTTTATTAAATAGTTACAGTTAATATAAATATGTATATACATAGGACTGAATCACAACACTAAGTGGTAATTAATCTTTATTAATTATCATCAAAGTATCGTATTGTCATCCAAAAGAATCGTGTTTATAAATTTCAGTGCAACTGAATGCTTTGAAATGTGAGAAAAAAACCTTTTCAAGTTTTGGCACAAGTCGCCAAAAATGGTGCCAACGTCGTTGTGTGTATTTGTAATTCTTTAAATAATTAGTTTTAATCAATTAATTTTTATTATATTATTGTATTGTCATCCAAAATAATCCTGTATATAAAATTTCAGCTCAATTGAGCGCTTTAAAATGTATTATATTAACGATTGAAATTTCCACCAAGATAAATAAATATATAAATAAATAAATATAGAGATTGTGAGAGAGCTAGTAGTAGAGCAATTGAAATAAACTAAATTAAAAATTCGATTAAAAAGCAGCTGAATGTTCCACAAATATTATTTTTAGGTATTTAAAGGTTACTTTTAAATTAATTTTTTAATGGCACCAAAAGAAACACTAAAATCGCATTCACACCAAGGCAGTCAACGTCGAGCATTGAGCGTCTAGCCAATCAGAGACTTCGTCTCGGGTGAAATGAAGTCTCTGATTGGCTAGACACTCAACACTCGACGCTGACAGCCTTGGTGTGAATGCGGCTTAAGCCGTTATTTTATTGCAGTCAAAACATTTATTGACAGAACAGCAATGAGCTTCATTCATGAAGTCACATGATAAAAACAAACACGTGTTTTCCATTGAATTCAAAACAAACATTAAACTAATTGTACTTGTTCTATTTGTAAAACTCAGATAAAATTTCAAATTTCATATTTAGGTAGAGATGTTTACATGTTAAGGAAAAAATTCCTTCAAAAAGATTTTTTAAATTAAAAAAAAGTCGTATATTTTATGCTTATACTTTTAAATAAAATGCATTTTGTATACATATGTACTTTTTAAGAGAAAGTTTCCGCAAAGAGCAAAACTCGGCAACACCGGAGCACGTGAACTGATTAGTTGGAAACACAAGATAGTTTTTATCGTGAGACTATGACGTCACACGAGTTTTTGAATTGATTGGCTAGAATCACGTGGCTTTTACTATCATGTGACAATGACGTCACATGAATTAACCTCATTAAGAACATTATTTTACATTTTATCTTATTGAGTAGTTCATGTACTACTTCGCCAAACGATTATGGTGTTACATTTAATCTTGCTGATTAGTACATGAACTACTTCGCCAAACGATAATGGTTTTAATTACATTTAATCTTGACGTAACAAATATGTTACACAAACAACTCAAAACAAACAATATGTTGCCCTCACGCAAAAGCTAGATACAGTCTATGGCGTTGGTAAAAGGCACGACATTAAACTAATTATTGTATAGAATATGTATAAAATAGACACGTGAGGGGAAAAAAAATATTTTCAAGTTTTGACACAAGTCGCCAAAAATGATGCCAAGGTAGCTGTATTGGTAATTCTTTAAATAATTAGATTTAATCAATTAATTTTTATTACTTATAATTAAATTACTGTATTGTCATCCAAAATAATAACATGTACATAAAATTTCAGCTTAATTGAGCGCTTTAAAATGTATTTTATTAACGATTGAAAATTCCATCAAGATAAATAAATAAATAAATATATAGAGATCGTGAGCTAATAGTAGGAATTGGACAAGTTCAAAGATATTTTGTCATACCTCAAGTTCTGTGCTTAAACTTACCCTATTGAAAAATATTGCTTTACTAACAAAAATGAAGAATTTTCTTCGTTTTTCTTACATTTTTTTAACTAATAATTAAATAAAGCAAATATTTTTTGTATCATATTATTTGCAATTTCATGTAGATTTTAGATCAGTTTACAAATATTAAATATGTTTATATACTCGGAAGTTATTCATCAAAAACCGCGACTAAAGAAGCACAAGCAGTCTGTGAGATGAATTACAATTAACCAATATTAAATAAAATCTTGTGTTGGCGAATCAACTTTCCTGTGTTTTTCACGGAAATATAATGGCATGTTTTGTTTTTCGATAAATCGTTTGGGTCATTCGCTTTAACTGAATGTTTTTACACGTGAGAAAAAAAAAAAAACTTTTCAAGTTTTGACACAAGTCGCCAAAAGGGTCGCTAAGTCGCCAAAAATGATGCCAAGGTGGCTGTATCGGTAATTCTTTAAATACTTAGTTTTAATAAAATAATTTTTATTAAATATAATTAAATTATCGTATTGTCATCCAAAATGATCCTGTATATAAAATTTCAGCTCAATTCAGCGCTTTAAAATGTATTTTATTAACGATTGAAAATTCCACCTAGATAAATAAATAAATATACAAATATATAAATAAATAAATATATAGACAGTGCGAGATAATAGTAGGAATTGAAAAAAAGGAATCATGATCACTTCGGTATGATAACAAATGTCTTATTCAATGGAAAAATATTTTTGCTCCATGTAGCATAGGCTTTATTTTTATTATTTTTTTTTTTTGAAAAAAAGATTTTTTTAACTGTTTCATTAAAGTGATTTATTCAACTTAAGACAGACAATTAAGGTAACATGCATATTGAGGGTGATCCGCGAGTGATTTTTAACTCCCAACATGCAATACAATGTGTTGGATACCATGGGAAGGAATTTTTCCAGCTTAAGAGCCACCACTGCTGCCGCAGGAGGATTTCAGAGTAGTGTTTTTCAACATGAAGCCTTACAGCCATTTGAAAGATTACCTTCACTGGTTCTCATAGACCAGGGGTAGGCCGACTTTTAAAGGGAACGGGCGACTTCTAATTTTTTCAAGGCTTTGCGGTCTACCCAGTGTTAGTGAACACACACAAAGAGGGGGTCCACGAATCAGGACCCTCCCCAAAGTCCTTGATAATTTTTACTAATTGATTGTAATCCCATTTGAGAATTAGTACAGTGCTTCTCAATCTTTCAATAATCGCAATCCAATATTCACAATCATAAATTTCATCACGCCCCTCTTATAAAATAGCAATGTATTCAAATCAACAATTCTCTATATTTTGATGCTAAAACTACGATACGATTTTAACCTCTTAAATCGGTGTATATAAACGTCTCACTCAGCCAAAGCGTTAATTTCCCCGGAAGTATTTATACGGCTTTCCGTGGTATGATCTTTCTACCCACTGCTATCCATAAAATTATTCCAAAGGCTTTGGAATGCAGTAAAATGATCTTGTCAATGCTTGCGAAGGATTTCTTTATTTCAGATTATTTTTGCTTCTTTATTCCTCCACACCCAATACATCCCATACGTGCGCCTAAGTGGAAAGTTGTTGGTATTGGGAAGCGAATCGCGTAACTTTTAACCGGCATTTAAAAGGGATTTATTATAAACAGTACAAGTAATCAAGATATGTTTTAATTTTTGTATATAATTTTTATATGACAATCCCATAGGGGGTCAGTGGTCGTAACTATTAAACGTGTTCTTAACTAAGTATTGTAAAATTAATTATAAAATGCATTGTAAAACACTGATACATTTATAGGTGTAATATATCAGTGTAAATGTGTATTTTAATTTTTGTTATGTCAGAATGTATTTTGATTGTTTACTTTCTATGAATGAATAAATTTTTTTTTAAAATAATCTTTTGTTTTCGACTTTTCAATTAGCTCGTGACCCCCTCGTAGAGTGTCCATGCCCCCTCAAAGGGGGCTCGCTCCACAGTTTGAGAAGCGCTGATATAGTACGTAAAACTCAATTAAGTATTTATTAGTAATAGTTTTTTTTATTAATTACTGCTGATTATTTATACAGTAATTTATTTTTTACTGTTTTTATTTTCTTTCTAACAATTTACAAAATTTAAAAAATTTAGTTGGGTTGTGTATTAGGGTATGATATGAAAATGGTAGATTTTCGATCCCCCTCCCTTCTTGGAAAAATTGTTGTGTGTGGCAATTCTAAGTGTTGTAGGTGTGTTGAGGTAGGAAAAGGTCTACAATGCTTGAATTATAAAAACGGAATATGTACTTACCTGCAAAACTATAAAACAAACAAAACTAACGCTTTTTAAACTGCGTTTAAAGCAAAACGCAAGATAAAAACATAATCATAACAGCCACAAAAACAGTAATTTCAAATGATGCACTTATTTTTAAATAATTTAGAATTGTAAGTAAATAAAACATTTTAATCTAAAGTTAGTTTTCGTTGTTATAATCAGTAGAAAACTTAGTTTGCATACTTCAGCTAATCTTGAATATTTCCATATATAATTACTAACTTCTAAATTCTTCAGGTGGTTACCCCAAAAATGTCTTGGTTGTCTACCGGTCGATCGCGATCGACGTAATGCTCTCCGCGGTCATAGAAGTTCCAGCGCATGTACGCTTTGCACGGTGATATCTGGACCAATCTCGCAAAGAAGCGCATTTGGCAGCAGTGGGAGGGGGCTATGTTTGGGTGATGGGGCTCTCAACTCTGAATACTGATAACTTTTGTGTGTGTAGAAGATAATGACAATGTATTATGAGAACCACTCACCTATTTCATCTTTTTTACCAAATGGGTCATGATTTTGGGTTCAAAGTTAACTTTCATACAGTGTTTCCAAATACAATAGTCTTTTATTTTTCATGAACACAATGAGGGACAATCATTATAAAAAAACAAGACAAATTTTTCCCAAAATAAGAGTTTATGCTATTTGCTCATCCCTGGTAAGGGCCGTAAAATGATACACTCAAATATTTAAATGATACATCGGTTACATATACTTGATAGAAGAACTTTGTCACAGGGGGGCTTGCTTTTATTATTCCACATTCTTCAATCACGAAAAGCGCATTCAGTTCAGATATTTTAAAACATAGATTATTAGTATTTCGAGTCGTGTTCAAGGAAATACAAAAGATTTTAGGTATAAAATTTTAAAAAAAATAATGTTTTACAAGGAAAGCGATAAAAATGTTAAAAAATTTTAAAATATTTTCCAGTATCCAAATAACAAAGAATGGTGGTTTTAATTATTCACTGAGTTTTAAATTTTTTTATTAATATTTAAACTACTTTTAATTGAAAGAAAGTACCGTGAGATACCGAAAATTTTAACAAACAATTGTAAAAAATATATATTTTTTTCGCACACATTTTTTTATACTTATACTATATCAGTTAACTTCATATCTAATTATGTTAAATACAGAAAATGCCTTACAACGATTTCCAAAATTTTGGGGTGCACCCCCCCTAGGGGCCGTGATAATCTACGAGGGGGGGGAGCATATTGAAATGTCGAAAACAATAGATTATTTTAAAAAATCATTAATTTACTGAAAGTAAACAAACAAAATACAGTCTGACATAGTAAAAGATAAAATACTCCTTTTGATCTAATACACTTTTAAATACAGACAAAGTTTTTTTAATTAATTTAACAATACTAAGTTTTGAGAAGTTTAATAAATACCAGGAAAATTCAAAAAAATGTAAAATTTAAAAAAAAAATCGACACTTATCTTGAAAAATTTGCGGTTTAAATTTTTCCCTTACATGCCGATTTGAAGCAATTGCACCCAAAGCCACCGTTTAACATGTAAACGAACGTGTGTGGTATTTTGGGGGGAAAAGTAAAAAAAAACAAAAACCCCTGATTTATGAATAGCAGTGCAGAAAAAATGGTATTCGGAAAGACGTATATATCCGTCCGGGGTTTTAACACTGATTGAGCGGGGTTATATACACCGGGGGGTTACGGGTTAAAGTCGTATTGTAGCTTTAATCAAAGCATAGTATCATTGAATTCAAAACATTGTTATTGTAGGGGGGATAAAAATTTGACTGAAATTGGGTCGCCAATATTAAAAATTGGGAAAAGCACTCCCTTTACAATATCCTGAAAAAAATTGAAATGTTATTTTTTTAAAATAGGTTATAGTTTAGGGAGTCTCCAAAAAAAATACATTCACTTTTTTGTAATATTTTAATTTCTTTTAGAATAAAAAGTTGGAAAAGAATACTAACTTAGTTTCAAGCAACTAGTAAAAAAGTAAGGGAAAAATTTTGAGGAACTTTAAATTTAAATATCGTATTTTAAACACAAAAAAAAAAAAATGAATACAAAAAAAAAAAAAGAAAAAAAAGAGAGATAATATAAGTTTTTTTTTATTTCTTAAAATTTACCTTTATCAATCCCTTTCTTTTAAAAGCTTAAATTAAAACGATTTGAGTGAATGAGTGCAGTGTTTTTAATGGCGTCAAACCAATTATGAAGAAAAATGCCATATTCCTAAATTAAATACGGAAAAAATTTTTTCGTAAGGGGTACAAAATTATAGAAATTTATTTAATCTCAAATATTCGCTATAAATCGCACAGTGGTATGATCTCTTACTCAGTATACATACTTAGAAAGAATTTATTGTATGCATTCAAATATGATTTTTTCTTCAGAGAATGGATATTTTGAAAGGGTTAAAAATTGGTATTGTAAATGATTGTTGTCTATGGTTTTGGGATATTTTGATCAGTATATCATTAAAAAAACCTTTCATATCGTTTATTTTGGAATACGGGGTTGGCGAAATTAAACCCCCGCAACTCAGAGCTCTCTGGATGCCGTTCTAATGTTCCGAAGAACAAAATATTTGGACAACAAATACTTCAGATGATGCGCTCGAGGTTTATGAAATAAAAAAAAAATAGTTTAAAAATTACCAGTAGATTTAGTTGTGGGTCAGCACATTCCGGCAAAGTATGTTAATATCACGCACAATAAAAGGAAGATGTTGTTCTTGCCACGATCATTAATACTAGAATCCTTATTAGAACGTTAATTGTTTTGACTTCTAATCAACTTTCCTAATTTTTTCTTCTTTTATTTCCATTTTCTCTTTAAATTCCACGTGTTAGCCAACATCTTAAAAGTTAAAATTTTTTCTACATAGTCGGGTTAGGTAAATTAGAACAACTGGTTTCTTAGTCAATAACAACCCTTCTACTGACAGTCGCCGAAACCAGCATCGCGCCTGATCGCTTCCCATTGGTTCTTTCTTCAATTGTCACGCCTACCTCCTACAAAGACTGCAACACTATGCCCAGTCTAGTCCCAGATATAAAACGGAGGAGTCTGCCCAGACTCTAGATTCCAGTCAATTCTAAACGGTCTAAACGGTGCCACAATCAGATAAGCATTTCAGAATTTCGACGTAGACTAAGAATACACTCCTTGTGAAGCTGTACTACCGCAGCAGTGAGAATGTTAAAGCTTTGCATGATACGAAAGTGACCGTATGGTGGAGGTTCACTGTGCTTCATTCATTCTCGAGCTCTATTTTTATGAACGATTGACCCCTCAATGTCTTACTACCTGTTCTCTTAACGGGGAACGTTATCGTGAGATGTTACAGACCTACGTAATTCCTACTCTACAGCAACGAGTCTGCCTACAACAAACCATATTCATGTACAATGAAGCCCACCTCACAACTCGAGCTCAGTCCAACAATTGTGAAGACAGGAATTGACAGACGTATGTGTAAACTCCCGGTCTTTCCAAAACCACTTGGTCTCCACGATCACCCGATCTCACGCCTTGCGACTTCTGGTTATTAGACTTTTTGAAAGACAACGTTTATCGGGAGCGTTTGACAAATGTGTTGGATTTGAGATTAGTATTCAACGCCATAAAAGCCATCCAGTGGCTATTTTTCAACTTTTTTTTTATTTCATAAACCTCGAGTGCAGCATCTGCAATGTCTGTTGCCCAAATATTTTTTTCTTCGGACTAGTAGAACGGCCTCCAGGGCTCTCTGAGTAGCAGAAGTTTAATTTTAATTTCGCTAACCCTGTACTTTAATCCAACATAATGGGCCTCACAAATAGTCATAAGGGACATGAATATGTTATAATTCCCAGTAATTTAATCTTAAAAGCTTTTTATTTATCTATGGTCTATTCCATCAGGACACGTGTTTAATTAATAACCTAGCCACTCGCCTAACGAGAGTATCTTGAGCTACATCCATTCATCCCTCTCCCAAATCATGTGATGTTCCGCTGGGTATAAATACAGAGATAATTGGTCCCCTTCTTCTGCCAATCATGGTGTCGATTGCAGCGCGTTGTGTGTTCGTTGTCTTTTATCTGTGTAGTACCTTCCATGTTTATGTTTTTAATCTGCCTAAATGTTTCAAGATGTACAATAAACAGGATTTACTAACTTACAAGACTGTCTCGTAAATACTGCAAAAAATCATCCAAACGCCGTTTTTAAGTTATTTTCCCTTTTCCCAGAAAAAAAGATATATTTCATATATTTTTTTTAAGAGCCCCTTTGTAGGAATATTTTTAAAACCCCCGGAAACCACATCAACTAAACATCGTCCAATAACAGAGGTTCTGCAGATAGAATGAAGTCAAACGTCCACCACAATTTAAGTTAAAGAATTTAGAAATAAAATAATTAAATAAAAAGAGGAATATTTAAAATAAAATAAGATATGCATTGACCAAGATGTCTATTTTGTTAAAAATTTAAATTTCAGATTTCAAATAGTTTTTTTTTAATAGGGAATTTTATTTTCCCTACAGTTTTTATATAAAATTTTTTCAGCATTTTACGGATAGTTTGTCTGTTTAGGATTTTCCCGTGGTTCTGAGGTCCGTTTCTCATATACCAGCGTGCCCCTTTAAATTTTGCCTGTGAATTACTTTTTCTGATTGATCATTTAAGTAAATTTTGGATTGTGCTGTGTTTCCCCAGCAAAGAAGGCGCGGGTGATGTTGGGTTTCAGAATCAGTGTGTAGATAAAAGCACAAATATGCCTATTCAATTTACACTTCCTGTAGATTAGGGAAAGTAATTTTTGTCGATATCATAAAATTGATTTCTAATATGTGTGATGTGTGGGGTGGGGAAAACCTAAATACTTGTCGTGGTGAGGGGGTTTTGATTTTAGGGAACGGGGGAACCAACCTTCGATTTTTGAGGCATCGATTGTGTTTTTAAGAATGAAGAACGAAATTTTTATGCTGGATGCGTTTAAAATTTGCAGTTTTCAAGATTTTTTTTTATTAAAAGGGGGTTGACGTGTTATCGCTTGGCACAGCACATAATTTTTTTCCTTGTTAGTATATCTTTAACATAAATGTTAAATAAGAAGAGACATCCAAAATTATATATATATATATATATCCAGGAATTACAAAAGTTACTGGTCTACCTTGGGGGAATTGTTCATTAACACCACATTTCAAAGCAACAGAATTATTAACGAAATGCCTCCTAATTTATACTAAGGTCAAACGATTAGAACGACACTTGAGTTATACCCCTCCCCCTCTTACAAAATTCCTCACCATACAAGTAAGACTTTAGTAACTACATGTTTCAGTGCCTCCTCTTTATGACAGATATCAAATTTGGATCCGGTCTGGGAAACCCCCCTGAACGATGGGGAAAAACCCTTTGTTCAACAATTCCCTAAATATTTAAATTGTTTGTTTTTTTTAATTTAGTTTTAAGAATTTTTTATTAAGTCTAGTGTTGCAGACTATTTTAAAAAGTTATAAATGTTTACAGAAACATCTCTGAAAACCGTAAAAAACTTACGATAAAATTTTAAATGATAAATATTTAAATATCAGTAAAACATACAACAGATGCAAGTAATTAAAAAAAAATAAATGAAAAAAAAACCTGGGAAAAATTTAAAAAAAGAATGAAATAAAAAAGGGCAGAATATTTTTTTTTAAGATCTAAAAAATAAATCTTTTTGAAACTTAAACCACAATAAACTGTTTAACATTTTCTACAGAGCTTCGGATAAAATCAAATATCGATTATTAATAATATTTATGCTTTGATCGAAAACTGTAAGAGGAAAACAAATCAACTGCTGAATATATTATTAAATATATTATCTCTTGATGTAAAATTCTGTAAGACCCAAGAAAGGCTTAGATAGCATTTTAGCACAGAAATATATCATAATATAGACAGAAAGCAGAAATATAGACATAATTTTTAAATAATACTTAGCATGTCTCGACTTTCTTTAATTTGAATGATTCTTTGATGATGATGATGATTTATACCTCAATTATAAAGAATATATAAAACATTAAAAGCTGGTGTCACAAAAACAAATAACCGTAATAACCTATTATCCTTGTTTGTGAGTTGTAAAGGTATATTTTTTTATTTAGATTGTTCAGTGAAAGCCAAGTCTAAAATAATCTAAGAAATTACAAAAACTGATTTATTAAAAAAAAGAGGATTATTATTAAATCCAAGCAGAACTCAATTTTTCTTTTACTCGCGAGTTCGGGATGTGTATAAAACCAAACCTATATTTCAAATCAATTTAATATTGAATTTAAAACATGAACAGGCATTAAATGGAAAAAAAAAAAAATTGCAATTTGAAAAAGAATGTTGTATGGATGTGCATCTCATACAAACGTGAGATTTTGGGGAATCCGATTTTTTTTAACCTGTATAAAAAAGAAATAGGCCTTAATTTAGAAGACAAGGTTGCTTTTTGCAGATCCTCGTTTTTCACATTGTTACAATAAAAGCCACGACATAAATTGCTATAAATGAAAATTTTAATAAAAAGGTTGGGGCTGGGCCATGGTAACTATTTTTTCCTTAAGGTACCAGCCCCTTTGGGAAAAAGGTGATATATATACAGACAAAAAGAAAAAAGGTTTTAAACCCTCCCCTTGGGGACAATGAAAAAAGCCCTTAAGTATCGAAACCCACACTAATTTAAACGGAGTATACAGGGCAATATGGCCTTCAAGATGCAAAAAGTACAACAACACAGTACACATAAAGTAGACATTTCAAACTGGGCCTCCCTGACCCATGTAGACTCAAGGGAAACCCCGCTATGTCACAATACGCTGGCCGGTGTGGGGGCACTGGGTTCCATCAGCCTTAGCATTTGCCGCATCATGTGTAAATTTGGGTCACCTTTTGGGAGCACCATTGGCAATTTCCTCTCTTGTTGAAAAACCACCTACCACGTATTGGTTTCCTTAATCTTGGGAAAAAAGATCAAACTCACGGGGCGAAATGTGGGGGAGTGAACGGTGGTGCCCCAAATTTTTTCCGCACACTGACCGGTCGCCCTGAACGTAGCTCATCAATGGTTGACACAAGCCCTTTGCGGAACTTTCCCACCCCCCACGCTACTTTTACGGAATGGTAGGACATTTAAACCCGGGGCTTCCCAAAAACTCACTTTTGAATTCCCCCTCGCTGTTCTCCGTCGGAAAACAGATATTTTGATGTAAGGGTGCCGCTCAACACAGGTTATTTTTCCCTCTCGCACAACACTACCAACTGATTTTGATTTCGACCCTGCTTAATTTCTGCCATCTATCAGAGAATTTCCCGTTGTTCTGCATACACACCATGGCTGCAGAACTTCCCACGGCACATAAAGTTTTTGATTCGCACATATCCACAAAGAAAAAATAGTTGCCCTCACTTATGCTCCAATTCTCGTACATTTTAAAATTATAATATGAAAATGACTTCTTAGGAGTAGTTTATGTAACGTAGCATTTAATTATATATATTAATTTGGGGAAAAAGAAATCCATTATTTCTGCATGAAATTCTAGACTTTGTTTAACATGTTTCGGAATTGTCTGATTTGGGTCAAATCTGCACCGTTTTGTTGAATAATTTGTTGACATTTTAAAGGTAGCTTTATAATGCCTATTTCAAAGAAGTTTTGGTCCTTATTGGCTAAAAACTCTAGTAATCGATTTTCACAATCTTCTCTTGATCCCTATTTCTTATCACTCAGAAAGTTTTGCAATGCGAGAAAAAGGTGGTAATCTTTAGGTGCCAGGTTGGACAATGTGGTGGATGCATTAAAACTTCCCAACCAAGCTCCCAGAGTTTCTGGCAAATCACTACAGACGTGTGTAGCCTGGGGTTGTCCTGTTGAAACACAACACCTCTTCTTTTGGCCAATTCTGTCCATTTCTGGTCAATCGCTAGTTTCAAATGATCCAATTGTTGACAGTAGAGATCTTAATTTAGTGTTTGGCCATATGGAAGCAGCTGAAAATAAATTATTCCTTTCCAGCCCTCCCCCCAAATACACAGTAGAACCTTTCTGGGCTTGGCAAACGTTTGAGCTGCTTCACTGCGATTTGACTACGATCATTTTTGCATAATATTGTCGTATGTGACTCATTTCTAATATTAGTCACCATTTGCTTATGAAATCAGTTGTTTTCATTCCATTTCGCCAAGGCTTCGCAGATGGAAATTCGATCCATCACGTTTTTTAATGTTAAATGGTGTGGCACACAAACATTGTGCTTTTTTTTTTAATCCAACTTTGCCCAAATGGTTTAAAACTCTTTTATGGTCAATCTTTAGCTCCTGGGTGATGCTACAACTACCAACATGAAGAACAATTGTGATTATACCTATGGTTTTATCGACATTTTGGACGACTGGCCAACCTGTGCGAGGTGCATTTTTAACATCCAAAATACCTGAACGGAATCGACGAAACCAAAAGTGCACGTAATTAGCTATTTCAACACAGCAAATTAATTTTTTTAGTGTGAAATGTCACGTTAACAACGAGCATAAATTTGAAAATGTTTGATCGATACTTCACGAGATATCGACACTACAGCCATCAACCGAAAAAATAATGGATTTCTTTTTCCAACCTAATATATTTATGACCTGTTTCGAGTCAGAATCAGTCTTAATTTTTAAAATTATCTTTATTCTAAGACATATAGACATCATCTGATGCTAAGAGAAAGAAGATGCCAAAGTGAAATGGGACATCAAACCAAATGTGAGATCTGATTTTGAGTGTACTTGAAAGTTAATGGTGACATATAGGGCTATTAAATATAATGATCTTAGATCAGAAATATTTAGTGGTTAGGGGCCCTATGTTTTGGAGAAATAATTGGGTGATTAATTTAATACTTGAAGATGTAATGAAAAATAAAAGTTAAGTGTGTTAAATCTCATTGAATTATACCCTTACATCCCCCGATTTTCAGAGGGAGTCGCTGGCGTGATTTTTCTCTTTTACAAACTTACAGTCTACAACTTAATGAAATAAAATTTTCGCAATAATCACTTTTACTTAAAATACCGCATAAAACATTTTGAATATCTCCGTAACCTTTTAAGTGTATTCATTTCATTGACCAAATTCTTTTCTTTTTCTTACATCACACATTCACTAATATAAACTGTATCATACTACTTATGTTTTTGAACACATCTCTCTGAGAAATCTGCGTGATCAAATCACAGATGTTAAGGGATTCTAATAAGAAAACAATAAGAGTACACAATAAGAGTGTACACATCAAACTAAACACGATTGGCCTCTTAATGTTTCAAGGCATATACAAAATTTATAATGATTGAATTCTCTTTTATGCATTGTATAGTATTTCAAAAAATAAGCTTCAAGTTGTTAAGTTAATTTAAATTTAGAAAAGTTATTTTCGAGAAACTGGGAATCCGGATATGTTGCCAGTATATCAAAACACATAATTTAAAAATGAAAAAAATTTAAATTACATGCAATAAAGTTACTGGTGAATAAATATTTAACAAAAAAATAAAATTCAGTGGAGAAAAAAGAATGTAACATGATTTTGTTTCTCATCAAAACCAATATCATTAGTGTTAGTACTCTAGAGTCATTTCTCTAATAAATAAAAATTTATATCTTTCAACTTTAAAACAACAATATCTATCATAAAGGTAAACTCATTCAACATTTTAAAATAAATTAATAAGAAGTATATTAAAATTTCTCAAAATTTTGTATAATAAAACACATACACTCTGCTTTCTATTTTAAAATATAAACAATATCATGTAACATAAAATGTACTATAAATGTTTAACATCATATTATATTACTCTTCATCTAAAAATCTTGCTAAGCAAAACTCAGTCACTTCAATGTGTTACTAAAATAAAAAAATATTTATTTCACTGACCTCAATTTTTTACGGGCAGAAATTTTTCATTCATGGTAATCCACATTTTATTGTCTCTTGATTTGATTTAGTAATTTTTTTCCATGTTGTTCTTTCAATATTGGATTCGATGCTGTACTTCAAAGTTGCATTCGATGTTTTTCATTCAATTTTGTTTTCTATTTTGGTCAAATTCACGGTATAATTGTACATCTTTCTTTGTTTGGAGAAACGAGTTGCATTTTTCTTTAAGGGGATAGCAGCTCTCTCTCTCTTCTCTTCTTTTTTTTCTTTTCCATTAAAACGTTCTTTTACTCACGGCAAGCCGGCCTCCTCAACGTAAAGAGAAATACCGTTCGACGGAGTCCCATAATCGTTATTTATAGCACTCATCTCGAAAACTGGCTTATTTGCCAGCTTTTCCCTTTTCTTAAAATACTTTGTTTAGCCCGCGGTCACTCGTGCCTGTTTTTGCTACCTTCGTTACTCGCGGGGTGTAGAGAACACCCCAAACTTTTAACGCGTGTATTTAATTATAAAAATAAAAATTAAGTCATTATGATACATATTTATAAAGTACAAGATGTGTTTTGTATTATACAAATAAAATTATTTAATTTATTGCACACAAATGAGACTAACATTAATTTAAAATAAACATACAAAATTTTCATTTTAAAACACATAATTTTATATTTTTTCATAAACCAGTATAAAACGTATATGACAGTAATAAATATACTTTATAATTAATGAGATAATGATAGTAGAAAGTAGAAAAATAATATTTTAATCATTTTCCAAACTTTCAGAGCAGACTGTATACAAATGCTCAACTTCTCGCGGGAATTCTCAGCCCTTCAGATAAACTTTTCAAGGTCATTACATTCCAACCGTTCCTTAAAGAGGGATTGCAACACGCCTGAAGGTTCAATGACCTAAAATGTGCAGCTACAAAAAAAATCGTGGTTCTGCACATTCTTTTTAGAAATCTGGGAGGAATTTCTTGTTGCTGGGGTGTAGAGAACACCCCGCGCGAGTGATCGCGGGTTAAGGAATGTATTTAAGTTTAAGTCTTCAAAATCCATTAGCAGGTTAATCCTGCCGGCTTTAATTATGTACCGAAACATGTCATATATATATATATATATATATATATATATATATATATATGCATGTATATACATATATATTTACACGTAATTCATTAATTTAATTTAATTTTCAATCCGAATTTGACTATTTAAGTCATGCTCTTGTTGCTCTACAAACCAGTAATCATCTCTGTGTTAAAATTCTAATAAATCAGTACATTAATTATAGTAATATTTGAGAGATTTGATCTATCTATAATTGCATCTCAACTATAAAACGTCTTTCATCTTCTCGAGAGAACCATCTAAAATGGATTCCTTCGCACGGTAACTTCGTGGGAAATGAGATTTCTAACGCCCTAGCAAAGGATGGTGCAGCTCGACCCATTGTGGCCTCGGCCCCTCTCACCTATTCAGAACTGCACTCTACCTACATCAACAACAAGCAATCAACTGTTCCTCCTGCTCATCACTGGAATGAGCCTAAGTGCCCTGGTGCTTCTCTGTCCCTTCAATACAGCAGGAAGGAACAAACTATCAAAGAGTGGCCACCTCCGAACTTTGACTTTTAAGAATGGAAGCAAAATTTTCCAACTTGTGTTACTGTTCTGTCTGAAAGGCATCTCCAGAACACATTCTTGACAGCCTGTGGATTTCAAAAAACAAGGTCTTTATGAAGAACCTCTAATGGTGTTGGACTTTTTGAGAGTGAATGAGATCATGGACTTGGTCTATCTAGGCTAGAAATGAAGAGGAGCAACAACAATAATTGCATTTCAGGGGCTTGACAAATTAAATTAACTTTAACTTCTTTTGTATAAATTAACTTTAGCTGTGCTTTTGTATTATACTGTGGACGAATTTCTGTAAATTCTAAGAATATTGCCGAATACTGTTATAGTTCTGTACCAGTGCGAAAACAAATTCAGAGCATGCCCTTTTCATATACAAAAAAAAATTCCGTAGTATTAAATACCATATTTAGGAGAACAATTCCGTAAACTTGAAGTTTACGAAAAAAAAACACCAACACACAATATTTAAGTGGCTAAAACACCGTAACTATATTCGAAACCGCGACAAATAAGTCGTCTTTATGTAGTCTCACCACCAATTAAAGTATGTACTCGTAAAAGTACGAAAATTCTCCAATGGGTTCACTTCTACAGATAAAAGTACCTTGATTACCTGATGCATTAAAGCGGAATCATCAATTTTTCCCGAATTGCATAATGTATTCCGAAGCGGTTTCGCAATCTCTGATTTTCCTTTTGCGTAAGATCTCGTGCAACGAAGCAGAATTTATTTTCAATGAGAACTTGTCAGTCAGCGCCTTCCTTAATTTTTCCCTCAAATTTATTTGTATATAATTCCGTCTGAATAAATAATTTCGCAATTCCACCTAACGATCTTTTTGCAAACAATAATTTTTGTAAATTTGATAGAAAAAACATTTCTGTGCTATATTTTCAAAATGCCGAATCCAATTATTTATATTTTCATGTGGTTCTGCATTAAATTTAGAAACAGTATTTTCAATATCTGAATAGTTTATAATAACATTAGAATTAACATAACTTCTTTTATTTTGACTTCCGTTATCAAGATGCATTTTATTTATTTACAAATCAAGATTTTTTCCCACCGTATCAGCTTGCATTGAAAAATCATTCATTTTGTTTTCCCAGTCAGACTCTCTGCCATTAATAACTCATTCAGATTTGTCAATAAGGATAGAATACTTTTACACAATTCAGATTTATTTCCTTCTATAGAAATATTTTGTATAATTGAAATTGTTACTATCTCAAAATACGAAAATTTCTTCTGTATCTCTTTTAGTTTAATACAGAATTCCTTTCATTACTTTAATTATGTTACATTTGATTGAATTAAATCATGATAGCATTTTGAGGAGATTTATCAATAACATTGATCTAAGGTATAAGGATATTTACGTAAGCTACCATCGAACATTTTCGCTAATCCAAAAGAGACAGCGTTAAAAATAACGTCACCAGATGTCATCATTTCTGTACATGTTCTGAGCATTTTCCTTCCATCTTAGTCTACCAATTCAAAAATAAATTACAGATTTAGAATTTAATCCCGTATTCTTGAAAGGAAAAAAACACACACGTACCCTTGAAATATAAATAATAAAAAGATCCAACACCATATAAAATATTTAAGTGATCAAAATGCTGTAATTACATTTATAAAATTATGTGTAATATATAAGTTTTTCTTTAAAATCACCTCTACATAAATTCGCATTTGTATGATTTTAAATGTTGTCCTACAGTTCCAATTAGCTTTTTATTAGAGCAAGTACCCTATTCTGTCATCTACATGCGCATTAGATGGTATTTTTGAAAATATTTCGCTACGTTCACTTCTGTAGATAATAGGTCAAAAACATTTTAAAATTCTTAACAAAATAAGAGAAAAAAATTCAAGAATTTAAAAATTATTAACAAAGTTATTTTTTAACATGTGCTATCAATATTTTAGAGTTTGAGCCTGTTCGAGAACGGTTAACCACTAGTAGTTGCTAATCGGGAAACACTGGACGACGTTTTTGAATTTATCGTAATGGGTCGATGGTATAATTCATAAGTATTTAACTTAATTGAAGATTTCGTTTTGTTAACAAATATTGTAAATTTTTCCAGGAAATCATATAACTTAATATTTAAAACACTGATTTCATTTTAATTTTTTCATCCTATATATACACTAATTTAGAATTAAAATATTAGTTAGCTCACACACACACACACAACTGAACTACCTTTGCTTTATACGGTGTGCTCTAAAATCCGTTTCCTAGCACTAGATTAGCAAAGGATTCAAATCGCTATGTTTTAATTTTATTATTAAAAATCCAAAAGATCATTGTTTCAAACATTTATAAATACTTCAAAGATCCATATATAAATATATTTTATGTGAAGCAATTTTTCTTTTCCGTTTATATATATACATCGCATGCATTTGGCTAAGAACTGATACCAGATAAATTAGACATTAATTACCAAACGTTACAAACAAATACTGCTTTGATATACAATTAAAATTTTATTCAATTTCATATTATGTTGTCACTTTAATAACTAAGTTACTACTTCAAATATAGAATATCATACATTTTAAATAGCAAATAGTCCAAACACTTCATCGTATAAAAAAGAAAAAAAATCTTATAAGTTTATCAAGAATTTTTTCTCATTAATAGTCAAAATATATTTAAAGGACTTTTCTCAATAACAAAAAATTGTTGATGCAATTTAAACTCTGGATAGGAAATGCATTCATACATAAAATAATCATTGAATATAAGATCCATGTTTAAAATTCAATTAAAAAAAGAAGATATAAAGCTATAACAAATTTAAAAACAATTAAAATTGAATTATGCAAAATTCAAATGTCTACAAATGATTTTATGTCATATCTTTTAAATTATGGATTACGTATCATTCGATGTTTAAGAAACAATACGACACTAAAAATGTGTCTCATTATTCTCTCTTAATACAAATCCAAATTTACCTCTTTTAAACTACGACAAAAATAATATAATTACAATAATCCAAATTTCTATAACATAAAACCTAGAAATATAACTATTTTAAGCTGTATGAAGGCGCGTATGCGATTTAAAATGTATATAATCTTAGTGAAAAACATGCAGCAAATTTCTCAAACCTAAGGTTCTACGGTAGTATGAATACGCAAATGATTTATTAAGTTACGTCTTTGAGAGAAAGCCTTCTCGCAAATATCACACACATAAGTCTTTACTTCAGTATGAATACGCAAATGCCTTCCTAAGATTCTTCTGTCAGAGAAAGTCTTGTTACAATATTCACAAACTTGAGGCTTTTCCTTAGTTTTTGTATACGTAAATGTATTTTAATTTGACCTTGTTGAGAGAAAGTCTTGTTGCAAGTTTCACAAGTAAAAGGCTTTTCTTCAGTATGAATACGCGAATCATTTCTTAAGCTACTTGTAGTGAAAGCCTTGCTGCAAATTTCACAAACATAAGGCTTTTCTTTAGTATGTACTCGCAAATGTGTTTTCATATCACCAAGTTGAGTGAAAGAATTTTTGCAAATTTCACAAACATGAGGCTTTTCATTGTTATGGATTCGCAAATGAATTTTTATATGTTCATTTCGAGAGAAAGTCTTGTTGCAAATTTCGCAAACATAAAGTTTGTCTTCAGTATGAATGCGCATATGGATTTTTAGATCTCCTTTCTGAGTGAAACTTTTGTTGCAAATTTCACATGCGTGTGGTCTTTTATTTGCATGAATTTGCAAATTTCTTTTTGATTTGATTCTTTCAGTATGACCATTAAGTAACTTTAGTCCACAGCGATTTGTTATATCCGTGTTTATTGTGTCCTTCTCAGTTGAAGTTTCATTATGTTCTTTACGAGATTGCATTTGTTTAACATGAAGACATGGCCGATTATATAAAAAGTTATTTGTTTCACGTTCTTCGCCACAGAAATAACATTTACTCATTTCATCCATTTTTAAAATACTTCTTAATTGTCTATCATTAGACAGCATTCGTTTCTAAATTAATGTATCTCTCTTGATAAACTTATGCGGAAAGTGAACCCATTGCTTTATATAAAATGTAGCATAAAAGCGATCCGTTTGGATAGCCTCTTTCATTTTTAAATGGCTCGCAGAAAGCTATCGGTAAATTTCGCTTTCGATTGGGTAACTTTAAATAGATATCTCGAAATGTTTCGAAATAAATGCAACGCCGCTTCACTTAAAATTTAACTTTTAAGTATTATGAAGTGAAATACAAAACTAGTAAAAGTATAAAAGTAGTTGTGGGGGACACTTCAAAGGGAAATCTAATTATGTTACATTTTTTTCTCTGTGGATATACAGAATTAAAAAGAAATATAGCATTATTCTTTCACTTTATTTGTAACTAATTATGCAATTTCAACTATTTAAGTATTTATCTTATGTTGACATTCATGCTATATTGGATTTTCTGTCCTAAAAGCAGATCGTGATGCTAATTTCATTTCAGTATTAAAATTAATGTTCAGTATGGATCCTGGAAATTTTTTTGTGGAATAACATCTTCGAACTTTTTAAAAAAATATCGAAAGTTTACTTTCTTTTAAATCTTTTCGATTTGTAATCATTTAAACCAGTGCTTCTCAAATTTTCAATATTGGGGACCCAATATTAATCATAAATTTTCACGCATCCTCCTTCCAAACAAATAACAATGCAGATATTTAATAACACTATACTTTGACGCTACAGCTACAATAAGTCTTTAACCTCGTAAGTGCCACACCAGCTTATATATACATCTTTTCTGTGTACTGATATCCATAAAATTATTCCAAAAGATTTGGAATGCAATAAATGGCAGTGTTTGTTAAAGATTTATTTATATCAGAGGATTCCTTATTTACTTATCCCCCCCCCAACCCATTTAATCGCATACGCGCTTCTACGTAGAGAACAGAGTCATTGATAAATGTTAATTTTTGTGTATAGTTTTTTAATATAAGGCATGCCCACGGTAACTATTAAACTTCTTAACGTGGCATTGTTAAATTAATTATAAAATATATTGTGCAGTACTGAAACATTTATAAGTGTAATATATAAATGTAAATGTTAATTTTAATTTTTATTATGTCAGAATGCATTTTGTTTGCTTACTTTATTAATTTTTATGATGAATTTTTGGTTTTCAACTTTTCAATATTATCTCGCCCTCCTTTTAGAGTTATCACGCCCCCTAGGGGGCACATCCTACAGTTTGAGAAACGCTGATTTAAACCTTATTAATCAGTACTGTGGTAATTGTCACGGTTTTTAGTTTTAAAGATTCTATTTTGAAATTTCTATTTTCAAAAAACTTATTTTACTAAAAATTTGAAATTGTTTCGCATTAATAGAAGCTGGACATTAAAGTAACCCCAAGGTGTAAGAAATAAGACAGAAAGGTTCAATGTCTCAAACGTTTTGATCGACACTTCCTAATGATTGAGAATTTCTAGGCCCGTTGACATTATTCCTTATTTAGCTCTCTTAGTGTTAATTCAATTTCAACTCCGTCACTTTTAGAATACAGGTTTGGATCTAAAAGCACATCTTTACTTAATATTTCGTGGTCATGGTAGCTTAGTGGTCATGGTCAGGAAGTGAACAGTGTGTCACGAGTTCTGGCGTCATTGAATCTGAGTGAGTGAATATTAACGTCGGACTTTTCAGCTACACGAGGGCTTTTGGGGACGGACCTACGTAATTTTGAAGCATGGTCAAATGACATGGACGACACCTGAGCTGGCACTCACTCTCCTAACTACCACACCACACCAACGGGAGAACGTTTGAGCTTTCAACAAATTTAACTTGAATCCCTCCCCTACACGGCAGGCTTTTAGTGGTATTGGGCTCGAACTCATGACATGCCAGCCTTTATCCAATACCTTGACCACTCGGCTACCGAGGCCCTTCATTAACCGCTGAAGACCCGTCGTGTAGAAGGGGGATGAATATAATGTAAAAAGCTTAAAATAAACGTAAGTTTACAAGAGAGACATCAAATAAACGTCGTGTGGAAGTTAGGACATGTATTGCCAGCTCTGGAGTAGTTATCGTCACTTGATTATGGTTCAAAATTTTACTTTTCGTCACCAAAAGCCTTCGTGATGTGCTTTGTAATGTAACGTTTATAAAACACATTGAAACGTAAATACCCATTTCTTGTTAAATTTGTTGTGTGCAATACTTGATCGAAATAAAGAAATACTGAATGCATAAGTATTGAGAAAAGGCAAATAATTGTTATGTTTAAGAAGTCTTTTTTTTTTGTCAAAGGGCAAGTGGGGAATTATGTTTAAGTTCTATTGTGAATTTCGAAAAAATGTAAGCAGTGCTTATGAATTCTCATCTTATTTAGTAAGTGAATAAGTGTGTGTTTATCAACCTCATACTATAGAGCAACACAAGGGCTAATGGACGTTAGGCCTCGTCGTCTTAAACCATGTTCATTGGACAAGAACGACACCACGATAATGGACTCGTGGCTTGGGTGTTATGAGTTCGAGACCAGTATCACTGAAGATTCGCCATATAGGAGAGCGATGCTCGTTAAACTTAACGAGAGCTCAAACGTCCTCCCGTTGTAGTGGTGTCGTAGTTAGGCTGCCAGCTCAAGTGTCGTCTTTGGCACTTGATTATGTGTCAGAATTACGAAGCCCGTCATCAAATGTCCTCGTGTAGATGAATATTATGACGCGTTACTATTCACTCACTCACCCCTTTCCGAACTTCCACACCTTTGGACTAAGGCTTGAAATCGAAACGCAGGCCACGAATAAGTGACCATGACCACTAAGTTTCCAGGAACACCTATTTTTATTCATATGCATATTATGTATGTGTACATGTTTAAATAGGTTATGGAGTCATAGAAGGTAGAGTGCCAACTTTGGTGTCCTCTCCGTCACTTGACAATGGTTCAAAATTATGAGAACCACCATCTCTCATTATCTCTTTTGTATGTTTGAAATGTGAGACAATAAGCAATCATCAATCAATTCACAAGAAAGGGCTGGGATCAATTTCAGACGAAAGCAGTCTTATAAATTTATATTCCAAATCTAATTCTTAGAAAAAAAGAGTGTTGTAATTTGTATGTTCATTTGAAATTAAACTACTTTTTATTATCGAGTATATCATTGTTATGCCCCATGAATGCTAGCAGTAAAAGTTGCAAACGTTTAGAATCAATTTCAAAATTTATTACGGCTGCAGTGCATGAATGGTTTCGGTCGCAAACTCGTGTACAATGTTATTTCTCTCTAGGTATGGATTCATTTCATTCTGACACTGAATTCCCACCGTGTAAAGCGGTGGTGAGCATTAAGTCGATCGCGATCGACCAGTGGACCGCCAAGACATTTGGGGATGACCACCTTTACTAAGACCTAAGACGAGTATCTTAAAAGAAGCATATTAATGGAACACTGACAGCAGCTAGACTGGAGAATCGGTTTTCACAATCGATGCGATTGTGTTTACTTAAGCAAATGATTCGATGAATGTGTAGACGATGCATGCAACTTCAAAAGCTTACACGAAATCACAAGATAGGTTCAGCAGAGGAAAAATGCGATCACCACAATGCTATCTATGGAAATTTTTTCCTCGCTTGCCGACTGAAAAGAAGAATAAACGTTAAAGATCAGCACTTCTCGTGATAGCCAGGGATTGGCTACTGAGGCTTAACACTAAAACACGCGTTTCCACGGGATTGGGCTCTGATGGTTAGATTCCGTCTTGCGACGGTGCGGGACTCGTAAGCAAATATACTAATTACATATGTAGACCAGTGTTTCTCGTTACCTGGGGCGAGCAATCGAAAATAAAAGATTAAAAAATTAATTTACTGTAATGAAGTAAAAAAAATACTTTCTGACATAATAAGAAATACACATTTACACTGATAGAATTTATTAGTATTACTTCATCAAACATAAAAAGCTTTCATTTCGATACATTCATTAGCTATCTGATCCTATAAATAAATAAAAAACATCACATTTTGTTTGATTTTCTGTAATCCCACGATGAGAGATTTTTTTACTGAGTTTTCTTTTTAAATCTAAAATACTATTTCAGAAAAAAGACGAAACCGGCCCCAAAAAGAAACATTCTAGGAAAATAAAAAATTCATCTGTTTGACCTTCGAACATACTGCTATGGTTAGTTCGTTCCTTTTTTATGCCTTTATTTTTCATTTAGGGAAGTTGTAAATAATGCGCCTATACGCGCGCGCGCGAAAGAGTTATATAACATTTCGAAAAGCAGAGAAAACATTTTGAAGGATTATTTGGCCAATATTTATATTTTATGAGTATTTTGAAACATATAAAGCATGATGAAAACTTTTTTAAATAATTCATTTTAGTCTTAACATTCGTAGTTTTACATTGATTATAAACATTTAACCAGGAGCGTTCGCGCGGGTAAACTACAAAAATTTGAACAAAATATGACAGTTTGTTTGCAGATATTATTCCTGTAACGTTCGTGAAGAGTTTCTGTCATTTGTGTCCTTTATTAGGTCGCGTACCTTAGAAATGTTTTAATTCGGTTCGTTTGGGAATTTTTTTCTCAAATTATCAATGAAGAAGGGTAGAAAGTAGGTAAGATCCTTTCTTCGTTAAATTATTCACTGAATTGTGATTTTTATTTTGTACAATAAAATAATTTTTAAAAAAAATCTTCGACTATTACCATTAGTATCAAAATACGCGTCTGCCCCGGGTTAAAAAACATTTTGAAGTCTTCGTTTTCAATATTAAAAATAACAAATTATTCTTTATCGGTATTTTTACATTCTTTTTCATTATTTAACATTAATAATAAATGCTAATTTGTGAGGATTACAATTACACACACACACAGTTCGTTTAAATCTATTTATAATATGAGCATTCATTTAAAAAAATCATTTTACATTTTTGTATTCATTGCCGTGCTCTTGGTTTTATTCTCCTTACAATTCCGCAAATGCCGACTGGGGGCGTAGTTGGTTTGTCGCTGGCCATCTGCACCTAAGTTTGCGGGTTCGACCCCAGCCCATGTCGGTGGATTTTCATGGTGCAGAAAAAACGACACGGTCGAACGGCCAGTCGAATGAATATTAGGCAGTATTCAGGCCCGTTTTGGGTCTTGGCTGCCAAAATTTAAAAGAAATTTAAGTTCTTTGCATCGTCAGAGCTCAGGTACCCTTAGGAGGAAACTGGGCATCAAAAACTTCGCGGCAATTTGGTATCGCTTAATACGGTGCCGACTCAAAAGTGATACCAGCTCCTGGGGAATAAGCAGGTCCAAAGGTAAAAATACCAACATTTGCTGTTACACGTTTAGCGCAGATGTCGGATAGTTTGCCAAGACTCACGCAGACGTTCGCGAGAATGCTAATTGTGACGGATATGATGAGAGAGCAACAGTAGCGCACACAGGAATTTTTCAAGGGGTCCGGGGTTGAAAGTTCACCATTCTTTTCACCATCATGCTATTTTTGATTTTGTCGATTTTCAGAGAAACAAAACACAGTAAAAAACTAATTATTGAATAAATAATTTGCATTAATTAATAAAATTAATCATTAAAACAAATATTTAATTAAATTTTACGTATTATATACTTAGAATTATAACCAATCAGAAAAAAAAAGGGGCCTTGGGTGGGGTCCGGGCCCCCCGGACCCCTTGTTTCACCACTGGAGCAACATAGACTAGACTATTTTTCTAATGACATTTAAACTTTTAGAAATGGATGATGGAAAATAATCTTTAAATAAATATCATTTTGCAATCTGTTCCAATTTAAAAATTATAGATACGAAAAATAACATGATAATTATCGTATTAATTAAAAGTAATTTGTTTAAAATATATATTACTTATAAAAGTAATTTGCTTAAAATATATATTGCTTAAAAGTAACAAATACAAAATTTAATACTTTCTTCTGAATTTGTACGGTTTATAATTAAGATCGTATGCTAGCTTTAGCGACAAAACGCATTATTATTGTGTAAAGGGGGCGCGATAAAAATTATGATTGAAAATTGGGTCGCGAATAGTGAAAGTTTGAGAAGCACTGATGTAGACTCTTATTATTATGTTTGCAATTTGCGTTTTGCTTTAAACACAATTTTAATGTAATATTTTTTTCGTCAGTAAATATAGTCAGTAGACAAATTTATATTTCGTATGTATTATTAAGTAATAATGAATATATACATAGTATATTGTAGGCCTTTTTTTAGCTTATTACACCTACACTACTGGGTGACCGCAAATCAACCAAAATCAGAAGTAGGCCGTACCCTGGAAAAAATTGCC
Source organism: Trichonephila inaurata madagascariensis (assembly GCA_019973955.1). NCBI lineage: Eukaryota > Metazoa > Arthropoda > Arachnida > Araneae > Nephilidae > Trichonephila > Trichonephila inaurata. The sequence goes on from BMAV01005143.1 coordinate 178,099, forward strand.
CACTCCTGGTGTAGAACGGTAAATCCATCAAGGCTTATGTCATTATGTTGGGAAGGCATCGAAGTTTGGGATTAAAGGGCCGCCCCTTTTCCCCTCATTTAACAAAGAAAAATCATGAAACCCTTCACCAAATACCATCTGTATCAATGAAATGCATTGTTAATAAAGAATCATCAAAACAATTCAAAATTTACTGTCAATTTTAATTCCTCTTTCATGTTAAGTTGCGTATTTTCTCTCTCCGTGAGTACTAAAATGTCGTATAATAAAAAAAAAATTTTTATTTTCAAATTGTACGCTAATCATATATTAAAAATCGTAGTAATTATTATACATATTTATATTTCTTAAACTGCATTTACACCAAGGCTGTCAGCGTCGAGCGTCGAGACAATCAGAGAATTCATCTCGCCCGAGATATAGTCTGTGATTGGCTAGACGCTTCACGCTGACAGTGTTGGTGTGAAATCCGCTTTATTTTTTTATGTTGCACCTAAAGCCTTTCACACAAATATGGGTTAATTTATTAATTGCTTTTTAAGGTCAAACTTTTATAGAACTCGAAGGCTATTACCATGGCTCTCGTTATATTGAACTATTATCAAGTGACGAGAACGACAGCTGAGTTGTCACCTAATTTTTTTAATTTTCTCAGCGCGAGTTTCGTACTAGATAAATCTAATGTATACCAACACCTCCACACGGCAAGTCTAGTGTCACCCTGGACTCGCGAACCCATAATTCGACAGAAACAACGATGATCATGAGTTTACTACAATGATCACTCATCATCTTAAGCGGCCCCAATAAATTGTTCGAAACATGTTTTATAGCTTATAGAAACCTTAATTTAAGAATTGTTAAATACATCAATACTATAGAGAGAAAATCAGAACACGTTTGAAAAGTGTATGAATATATATTGTAATCAAATATTTTACGAATATTAAATCGTCTATTTGTCGCTATTTTTTTGTTTTTATTTGTTTATAATTATTTACCTGAAATGATGTATTTTTCTATGTGATTTCATTTGAAAGATATTTTCAGCATTTTCTTTTTTGCTTTATTGAAGAGAATGTGTATTTATTGACATCGCAGGATTAACCATCACGAGAACTATTGGAACAGACTGGTAAATTTGAACTTTACTCAAGTGACGAGGATGATTCCTGAGTGGGCACCGCAGTATCCTAACTTCCGAACCATGCTAATGCAGCTACTTACATCATTGGGTGAGTGAGCGAATATAAACTTCGTCTTATTCAAGTACTAGAGGGGTTTTGACGACGTATCTCGAAATTATGAGCCTTGGTCAAGTAACGAGTCGACGAGTGACACCTAAGCTGGCATTCTCTCTCCTAACTTCCACATCCAACCAATGGAAAGACGTTAGAACCTCGACCATTTTAACGTGTTGAACTCTTCTGCACGAAGGTCCTTCAGGGGTACTAGACCCAAACTAATGACACGCCAGCCCTTCCCAGTGCAACATCCATCTTGAACAGAGACTGATGCACGTTAAATATTGCAAGGCCTATAGTTCTATCATTGGCGTGTTGCAGAAGTTTGGAGAGGTCAGGTTTCCTCCTCGTTGCTTGACCATGAATTAAAATTACAAGGTCTGTCACTAACTTTAATAAACACTCGTTCATCATCCAGTCCGTTCACAGAAATGGTTAGTGTATAGAGTTGTTTGAAAAATATTAAATTTTGTAAAATTAAAACTATTATGACTAAGAATTACAAAAATTTCCAAATACGATAACATTATAAAAACATTTCTTTAATACTATTAATTGTCTCATTATAAATTTTTCAATTAGCTCCAAATGAAATAGGTAATTCAAAAAAATTATAGTAATCATTTATCTTAGTTTCCACACTAAAATATCTGTCTCTTATTATTTGTATAGAATTGTTTGCCATTTTTATTTAAAAATATATATAATCCCTTTTCTTTATAAAAACCAATAAAAAAGTTGTTAAAGAAAGAGCAAATGGAATGCTGGAACATATATTGTCGAATTTGGATTAGAATTAATTTTAATTCCGAATGTAAATTAAAAATTGCTGAAATTAAATGTTAAAAATTTAAAAACATTTTTTTTACTTGAATGCACTGTATTTTCTCTTAAGACCTAAGTGCAATAAAAAGGAAATTACTATATGTTAATAGATAAAATTATGATGGAACTTGACTGAAGGTAAGGATTTTATATATAAAAAGAAAGAACAAAAGTAAAATAATCAAATTAAGTGAACAATTGTAACAAAATGAAGAAATGTCATTGAACCCAATAAAAGAATTCCACACAACCTCGAATAATTCCGTTGAATATAATCCATTGAACGAAAACTGTGAAATACTTAAAAATATAATTGATAGCTGTGAAACACGCAACACTGTTGGAGATTGTAGTTTGGAATAGTTATTGTAAGCAAATTGCTACCGTCAACGTTACTGTGAATAAACACTTTGTCTTTCCTATCATATTCTATTTCCTATGTTTGAGCGTCAACACATCAATTATGCTCAACACAAATCCTATACAATAAATGAACGAAACATAAAATTTCCCATTTCCCTCTTACATTTTCATCACACAAGAATTCCTACTACTCAGTAGATGTTAACAACGCATTATCTTGTTTTCTTCTGTCCAGTTGCACTCGGTAGTGGCAATTATTAATTAAAACGAGAATGGCAGGATATTCAAAATTCTCTTTCTAAAGTGAGGTATCTTCTTGAAATTATGTCTTAAGTTAATAAAGGAAACGGTATGACCAACTAATCTATGGCAGAGTAGCAATAACAATGTCTTTCTGAACTTTGGAAGAAAATACTAAGCGTCGTCTCTTGTGAGATCATGATTATACAGAATATTCTAAAGATATATCGAAAGAAAATTGTTTGGTACCATGAATTGTTATTCATATTATGTTTTATCCTCACACATCCTCACAGAATCATGTATTAATCCCTCTATATAATACATAATTCTGGAAAATAACTTCTCAAGAATATTTTTCAATGGATATTCTTTTTCAAGAATATCCATATAAGCATAAGAAATCCGAAGCACTGAGGGGATTCTGTCATTGTTTTGCCAACGATTTTGCGATTTCGAGAAACTCTTTCCTTTTGGAAGAATGCAAAATTTTGAAATTGTATAGGGACATATTAAGGCCCGTTGGTCGAATTGGAGCGTATCATGCTTCCACACCATAGGTCTGGGTACTAATCCCGTGCTGGGCAAGGTCAACTCAGCTTTTCCTTCCTACTGCAAGGGCTCAATAAAAGGTACCGAGCTTGATTGCGGCTTAAACACTGGGGGTCTCGCTTCAGACTGACCACCTGATCGGGACATCTAGTCATGCACCTAGTCAGAACAAACCGAT